>VSDK01024160.1:674434-688163 GCA_009767595.1 Symbiodinium kawagutii
CAAGAGTGCCCCCGGTGGGGCCTCCCCCAGCCACAAAAACTTGTTCCTGCAAGCAGCGACGTCGGTCAGGCAATCTGTGAGGCGGGCCATGCGGCTCCTTGAGGGTTGCCTGATCACCAAATGGACCAGATATCATCCATGAAGATCTGTAGCTCATTGTAACTCCATTTAGCTCCTCTAGTCTCCTTGTTTATCTCTTCTAGATGCAGTCAGGTTGGACCACCAGTTGTTGAATCTCCAAGCTTTGCAGTGCTGAAGTCTCCAGGAAAGCCAGTCTCAGTGGCTTCGCTGTAGCTCAGCTCACTGGCAACCTCTATGATGAAGCTCCGGCAGGGTCCAACCCCTGCAGCAGATCTGCGACTCCCCGCAGCTCAACGGAGATGCCTGGCCCGGGCGGATCCGAAGCGGAAGCAGACGCGGATGCAGAAAATGAGCGACTTCGGCAGCAGTTTCGGAAGGCTTTGGAGGAAGTCAAGAGTATTTTGGACCGAATTGATCTTTCAGGCACCATTGGTGAGGTGTCCAATGTTCTGGATTCAGTAAAGGAGTTGGAAGCCATGATAGAGGCAGCGGGCACCTTTCAGGATGACGTGGATCTTGCAGCAGCCAAGCTGGACATTGAGGAACGAGTGCAGCAAGCTTGGGAGATGGCAACCCAGAAGATTCCCACGGCAGTGGCAGCGATCAGCAGAGCCAAGAGCCCCAACACTTCAGAGCGGGCAACTCATGCGCTGCGGAACATGGAGAACTTCCAAGCGCGGTCTGAGGTGTTGGGTGTTCCCTTGGCCAACTTGGTGCAGCCGAAAGGCAAGGCCGGCCACAGGAAGCATGCGCGGCAGGATGCAGCGACAGCCCAACGACGTTTCTCGCGCGAAGAGCTGCGCCAGAGGTTGCGGAGCAATGCACTTGGCTGGACGCTGTTGCCTGCACCCCAGCAGCCCCAGCAAACAGAAAAAGATCCAGCATGCCTCGAAAGTCCAAGCAAGCTTCACGAGCGTTCACGCAAGAGTTGGTTGAAGTGGTGGTCTCATGGGGAGGATGGATCCGGCCTGGATTTGTGCGAAGCCTTTTTTCGGACTTTGCCACCTGAAAAGCTGACGTTGATGGAAATGGAACTCAGAGATGCTATCATTGACTACCTGGAGCAGAGGCAGAGGGGAAAGGAGGAGCCAACCTGGGATGAGATCAGAGTTCAACCCGCCGTGGTCGAATGCACCAAGAGGGCATTGCCACACTACGTCCCCTTGGAAGAATGGCTGCGCCGACGTCAGCGATTGTCCAACGGTGCTGGCATCGTTCCGTGGCCCGCGCCACCCCCTGTGTGGCACTTGGACCCCGTCCAACGGTGGAAGAAGGATCCGCCCAATACGCCACCTGAGCCCCCAGCCATCAGCAAGTTCCAGCGGCGTGACTCCACGCAGCGACGCGGCAGCAGCGTCTTTGGAGTGAACTTTGAAGTCACGGAGCATGGAGAAATCTTCGGAGCTTTAGCTGATGATGATGAGTCGCTTCGCGAGTTGCCATGGCCCTGTAGCTCGGTAGTGCCGGAGCAGAAGAGTTTCGAGTGGATCAAGGGAAAGACTCATGTGGGACATCTGCCATCTGTCGCTTCGCACCGGAATACTGTGGAAGATGTGATGGCTTGGCGCTTGTCTCATCGTTTCCGCCATCGAAAAGTGGAACCGGTCTTGCAGAGTATGTGGCAAGCACTTTCGAAGCAAAGATTGCCGAAGGATTGCAAATGTGACTCTGACTGGCATTAGCTTCGGACTTGGACAGTTCTTAAAGTGGTTTGCAAATTGAATGAGACCAATTTGACTTCATTGTTGGGCTCGATGTTGAATTGCCCGTGCTATTTGTGCATTTGATCAAAAGTTGTTTGACTCACACAGGTCAAGGACGGTCCCCCCAAAAAATTCTAACAACTCGTGAAGGCTACCGCAATCATCGCCTTCATGGCAGCTTGGGGGCCATGCGGACGTAAGTTAACCGCCCGGCGAACTGCTCGCCCAGTCAGTTTCCCAAGAAATGCTGCAGAACTTCTCGTTTAAGCAGCAAAAAAGACACTATCTAGTTGGTGGTGTCAAGTGTTTTTTATTTTTCCTAGTAGTCATTAACAATTTGTTGGTTGACAAGCATATTTTTCATGGGGGTGGTTCAACCACCAATCAGCTATGACATGCTATAAATGGTTGTTGTATGTGGATGTTGATGGTACATCAGTATGTGTTTGGTCACAGGGGTAGGGCTGATGATAACCTCAACAAGTCGGGAAATGACATCTAGAAACCGTGAACTTGGCACACGTGAACCATTGAGAATCATGGGGATCGCCAAGCATGGCATACCATCAGCTTCAGTCGTTTGTCTCCACTGTGCCTTGCGAGGCGAACATTGCAATGGCACCTTGCATTACCAGATCACCCTGGCAGAGTGAGAAATGTTGAGACCATCTCAACATGGCGAGCGACACAATTATGGCTCATTTTTGGGTAACCATTCTGTGGTTAGTAACAGTTTCATTACTTATCATGCTCAGTAAAAATTGCAGTCGCCATCTTAATATCTTATGATGTTGAGTTTACCTTATCAATTAACCATTGCCCAAATCAAGTGGGTCTGTGGGTTGGCGACGCCCACTTATTGCGGACAAAGCCAAAACATGGATCTGATGGTGTGGTGATTGATGTTGCTCGCACACGGCTTCCCCTGGGAACTCGCTGTGAGATCCAGCTGACCCTGTGGCGAGACATTGTCGCGGAGTGTCAATTGATCCTGGCGGTCACAGGGTGGTCAGGGGACAATCAACACTGGATGGTGGCTTTACAATGGATAATAAGAATTGTTGTAGATAACTATGGATCATAATAGATGACAATAGGGAATAACAATCAACAATCATGGTGAAACAGCTGCTGCTGTCAAACAGTTTGATTGTTCCCACTATTACTGTAATTCATGGTTTGTTGGTTGACTCACATTTTTCAGAGGGGTGGTTCAACCACCAACCAGTAGACATTTTGTCCGGAACCCGGACGTTCCACCACACCCAACAAGAGAGGTCATCAAATGTCCCACCCCTGAAAAACTCTATGTTTCATAGCTACTTCATAAGGGGGGAGTGCTTGTGGATAAGGGCCATCAAATGCCCCATCAACGCAAAAACAATTTGGTGCATGTTGGATCTCTAGTTAGGGTCGGTCAAACGCCAGGGTGGCAGCGACTCTTTCTTTTAGGGGATCAAAGAGGTCAATGATGTTGAATAGTAGGGAGAAATAACGGAAGAATGGTCAAACACCTACTTGTTGGCGGTTGAACATCGATTATTTGTTTTCAATATTTTTGATGGCTGGTTGATTGCCGAATCTTGCTAGGACGGCGTAAGAAGCCAACCAGAACAGACCACCGAACCGTTGGAACATCATGCAGAGATGATGGGCCATTCAGGTCATCTAACAGCCCTTGCGTGTCTAACAGGTCAACTAGCCATGGGGAAGCCGTAGGTTCCTAACAGATATTGATGATTTTGATCCCTGATGCTAATCAGTGATCTTTTTCCATCAATGAATCCAATCAGTATGGATGGTTTTAGCTTGCATGATTTTTAATTTAATAAATCCATATTCGGAAATATTTGGCGGGAATTGCATGAATTTTCTACCAAACAAACATTCACACATGTATATGTACACATTCCCTTCCTACTTGACCAAGCTAAAGATATGCTGATGTTATAAGCTAGTAGTTCTTGTTCTCAAGATGGCCATGGAAAAAATGTTCTTAGCATACTGGGCCTTCGGATCTCTCATCAGTTGCGTTGTTACACTGGCAAGTTGTGACTTTGACCCCGGGAGGACGCTGGAAGGCGTGCATCCCAGGAAAATTTGACCCTCATCCTCTGGCTGTTTAAAGGGTGAGGCCACATGGTAAGATGAACCTGTTGATCCATGAGAAACTGCTAGTAGATTGATATGGATCAGTCGGTTAGTGAGAGCGTTTGCTGCTGAGTAAAGATGAACCTTGAATCGACTGATCGATCTACTGGTGCTCGCTTGGTAATGGGAGGTTCACTTGCTCTCCAGGGTCCATTTCACCAGTTCTACAAGCAGAACATTTGAACCTTGAAACAGCTATGACATGCTGTTTGCGCAGGTTGCTCCATTGAATTATTCATTCAGGTCATATACTGTAGATATTCCTGGACAAGGATGCTTCTATAATGATTAGTAAGGGTCAGAAGTATAGGAAAAACAGGTTCATCTTTCACTATTGAGCTTTGCCTGTATGATAGAGGAACACATGTTGAGTCTTATCAAGTTTAAATGGTGCCAGCGAGTCCTGTCCGCAAACGTGGATGGACACGCCCAGATTTGGGCTCGCTTTTCCAGACGTGCCATGGCACAAGCCCACAGACTGAGAGCGCAGCATTTCGAGCAATAAGACCGAACCCTGCCTGGGAGCACAATGTGCATCAAATGGATTTGTCCTTGAGAACCGGACCACATTAGGGGCACTTGCACACCATTGTGGGCAAAAGTGTATGGAGCCTACCCATTGTGGGCATAAGTGTATGGAGCCTACCCACTGTGGGCATAAGTGTATGGAGTCTACCCATTGTGGGCATAAGTGCATGGAGCCTACCCATTGTGGGCATACGTGAATGGAGTCTACCCATTATTGATGAACCATGACTTATTAATCATTTGGCGCAGGGGAAACAGTCATTACTCATAACCTGCACTGATCGCTGCAGCTTGCTAAAGCAACGCTTGTGCTGAAGGATCCCTTGGTTTTGGGAAGGGCCAGGTCCTATGTACCGACATGTAACGAACCTTGGCAGAGCTGGTTATATTCATGTCGGTTGCAATTATGATGATCTATCGTCTAAATCGTTCTCCAAGCACATGTTTGTGTATTTTTGTATGCTTCCAGGTGAGTTTTGAGGCTAATGATAGTTTTCAACACTACAGGGAGCAATCTCCAGGGGATGCCAGCAGAGAATGGGGAGCAGCAGCCGCCCAGGTCATCGTTCCACCGGCTGTTCCTGCTGCGAGTGTTGCGGCCGGATCGCATTGGCGCAGCGCTCAGCCAATTCGTGCAGGAGGGGTGAGGGGACGATGCTAAGCGCGGTGGGTGACCGTTGGTTGGGAGCCAGGAGCCATTCTCAGCTGTGAAGGGGTCTCCGACATGTAGCTCGATCTTGGTGGGAGAGAGATTTCCACGGGGAGGATGTTGTAAGCTTAAATGGCACATGATGAGCAAAGATTATACAACACTAGGAGAATCATCAGATTCACAGTCATGGGACACATGGGATGTTACGCATCATTTGGTGTGTTTCTTGCTGGGTTTTTCAAATTTGTTGAGCATTACTTACCGTTTATGGGTTTGAGTGCTGTACACTACCCCGGTTTTTGAACAGTCCAGATGGTGGTTCTCAATTTAGGGGACCCCAAGAATGGATGGCTTATTATTAGACATAAATGCTAGTGGATGATTTGGGGGTACCCCTATCCAAAGATGGTTGGCTTGGTACTGTAAATGATTTGTAAACTGGATGATGACTGGGGGTTACCCCTATGACTTGAGAAGCCACAATATTGGTCCTATAGTTGCTTATTATCCCCTACTACTATAACCATTATTAACCACTATCCAATCATTAATCACTGGTTGGCGGTTTCAAGCATTTTGATTTCCCCTAGTAATCATTAACAAAGGGTTGGTTGACTCATGTGATTCGTAGGGGTTGAAACCAGCTGTGGGATCAGTGTTAGGCTATTATCATCAAGCACCGTGGGTTTTTCCACGCTTCCTTCCCTCCAGGATCACCTGGGTCCCGAGTTCATCGAGCAGTTGCCCTTCGATATGATGCAGACCTGGGAGGAGTCCACGTGTTTGACGCCCATTTTCTTCGTACTGTTCCCAGGTGGGGCCATGGGCCTGGGCCCCGGGTGGGAGGAAGCTGAAGCCCCAGTGGCATTTTTGGCGATAGCTTTGGCACACACACACACGCACATGCACGCATATGTGTGTGCATATTATGTACGTGTATATTGGGATGTGTTTGCTTCTATTTTTGTTAGAATTTCTAAATGTATAATATAGATACATGCATTTGTGTAGTATACAGACATGCATGTAGGTGATGTAACGTACGTGATGCAGTAATGATGGTTCGTGATAGTGAGGGAGCATTGCCCACTCGATTTGCCACAAACATCCATGGTAGCAACAATATGAGTCACATGACTAGACTCGTGGCTATTAAGCATCATCAACTCATTTGGATGACTTATTGACAGATGGTGGTTTATGAGCAATTCTTGCCATGACATCCATGAGGTTAACTAGCACTTGACCTGGGCTGAATCACCGTTGAATCACCATCTCTACTAGGAAAACCTGGGTTGACCTGGGTTGAATCACCATTTTGCACAGGAAAATTGTTAAAAAAATGGTGTTTTCCACGTCAAGCCCGGTGGTGAGGTACAGATCCGACGCCCACCATCGAAGCGACGGCACATCGCTTGGGCTTAGGCAGCGGGCAGTCTTGAGCATTGCATTTCCGGTGTGGGGCACCACGTGGGTGTGCGGCATAACCAAACATACAAGAATGGTTCATAATGGAAACGGAAAATGATTAATATAATTGCCGGGGGGGTCCGAAAATAGGGGACGCCTAAATGGTTGGTGTATTACTATCAATTATTGATGTTGGATATTTCAGTGGTCCCTATTTTGAGAAACGCCCATGCAATTGCTCATTTTCTTGGGTGTGGATCATAACTAGCCATCCATAGAAGGGGTCATTCTTCACATCCCGAATCCCAAAGACTATTCTTGTCAATTTGGAGATGTGAACCTGCCAGATACTTTCAAAAACCAGAACAAAGAGTTGCTAATATGTTCTGACTCAGCGACCGAAGTAATTCCTGGATTCCTAGTCGAAGGATATTATGTCGAATTCTCAGATAGACATGTCGGATGGTCGCTGAGGATGACTTTTTTTGCCACAGAAAAGTGGGTAGCTACAAATTGTTTGCCCTACACATGTTGGGTGCTTGGTGATGCTTAGCAGCCCGTCATGTGCAAGATTCTGTTAGAAGATGCGGATAACAAGGCAAACGTTTCATTGATGGGTGACGTTTGGCAGCCAGGATGGTGGTGGGATGCTGTGTTTCTTTGCAAATCCTGTGCTTCGAAACATGATAAACATGTCAATTCTTGGGCCATGATCAGTGGTTGTTCCGGGTGTCCAGGGCCCAGCCCCGTGGAGGTTTTGGCAATGGCACCTTCAACAACATTTCCATGGGACAAGGGCAGGAGATGGTGGCCATCAATGCGGTGAACAAGGCCGCGCGCGACGGCCACTGGGTGGTCCTGCAAAACATCCACCTGATGCAGGACGAAGTTCGAGTGGCTGATGGGTTGGAGGTGGCCAATGACATCCAACCACTAGAAATGGTAGGATTTCGACACAGGTGATGTTTGGCTCGAGGCATTTCACAGGATGAAAAGGAAGCATAGCATGAAGCATTCCATGGTTCATCCCAAAGCCACTGGTGCATCCTCCACGCCAGTTGAGTGGCTTCTATGTTAGATAAGGATTCTGGAGTGAAGGGGCCCCATGGATATACCCCAGGGGTTTAAAGCATCCCATGCCATGACATGCCATGACTGTAGTGCCAGGTTTCGGCCACTTTTCCACGCTGATTTGGGTGATGATTTCAATATGCAGCCTGTTAGCTTGACTGCTGCCTAGGGTATGACACGTCACTTGGCATCACTTGGCATTTAATCCCTTCCCCATTTGGCCCCATCTTTCCCCGAAGAATTAATTAATGCCCCAGAAACCCGGCTTTAGCTCGGGAACGGTTCGTTTGAGCGTTCTTTGCCACAGGCGAAGGGCACCGCATTCCATCCCCCGAGGCCACCCATGCCTGCCACTCCCCATGTACCAGATCCTGGAAACACCGACGCCCCGCAGGACTGGCTCAAGTCTTTGGAGCGATCCTTGGAGCTCATTGAGGAGTTCGTTCACCCGGACTTCAGGTGCCGCACTGGTTGCATCACCGAAAATTCTTTGATTGGTGGTTTAACCATGGTTGATACAATGGTTACTTAGTCCGAATAGTTGGTGAAGAATGGTCGACAATGGGTAGTCAGTCTTGATAATGGTTAGTAACAATAGTAGGTGAATGATGGTTAATAATGGATAATGGTAGGGATAATAAGCAACACTAATGGTCAAACAAGTACGGGTTGGTGGTTTGATTGACATTTACCGCTTTCCAGTATTCACACATGGTTGCTTCGTTGACATTCGTCGACTGATATTTTCATGGGGGGTTGAAACCCCAAAAAAAAGGTGGCGGTGCTGCCCAAAGCTGCCGGTTGAAGGCTTGGAATTGTGCTCCGGTGAAGGAACCGTTTGCCAGGAATTTTTGATGTGTTCTGAAGTGTTTGTGTTTAAGCCCATGGCGCCTGCAAGGCATGAACTTCTATATTGTAAATGATGAAGCGATTGTGGGTCCGACACCGGCAATGGTCAAAGATCTTATGACCATGTGGGGATCGCGAAGTTCAGGGAACCCTCATGAACCCTCCACCCCAATAGGCTCTGAGGTGAGATTCTTACACCATCCGCTCCCTCATAAACCAAGGGTTCAGGAGCGGACAGCATAAACCACTCTTGCGAGCACATTGAAAAGTCACCATAAATTGTGGTGCCCGAAAATATCGAGTTGCTTTAGATTGCCTTGCAAGGATGGTTATAGCTTCTTGAGATTTCTTGAGCACCCTACTCATGCCTTCATTCTTTTTGACACGGCGACATCTATTCACTTGGAGTTCTTTGGAAGAGTACGTCTCCTGATGTGCCAGGTGCATTCTGACCTCGGAACCACCCAGCGTGCTCCAAGGGCCTTTGTGGCCCATGGTCCCGGAATCCATCCTGCAGAAGTGCCTTGGAGCTATGGCACATGGTAAACTTGAGCTGCTCCTAAGTTGGTGGGGCAATCTTGCATTCCGTTTTGTTTGGTTCGGCTGCTGACTTTTTTCTGGGGGTAGCTGTCATGAATCCTAGGTATCCATGTAAATATATATATATATGCAAGTCTTTGTTGTTTCACTGCATCTATATCTATATATTATATATTTCTTTCCTTATATAAACAAATATACATATACACAACTCTCTCTCTATATATATATATATAGATATGTATTGATATTATTTGCCTATTCTTTTTTGGTGTTTAACACACCTGTGGTCAATCTGATGGGTGGTCTCCACGCGGCTCGCAGGTGCATCAAGATCGCTGACGAGGCGCCCACGGATCTCAAGTCCAACTTGCGCCGCGCCTACGCGAAGTTCTCACAGGACGGAGGGACGTTCACTGCGCCACCAGAGGAAGCTGGGGCCCAGCAGCGGCACCTCCCGGGGCGAAGCCAAGCCACCAACCAACCAAAAACGGGGCTGACGCTTGGTATCTCCCCAAGCAGTCCAGCTGTTTTGGCCCACTGGTAAAGCTATATCAACAAACAGCAACAAACCTAAGGGTTTTGGATGCCAAGCCAACCACGAATATATCCAACGATCAACATCACCTAAGGCCGTTCACACGGCAGGAGCACGTTGAAGCCTGTGACAAACCCAAGGAGTACAAGGCGCGAAGACCGGCGCGGCTAGGCAGCCCCTTCCCAGGAGGTACACGTTGGCTTGAGAATGCCAACCGCCCTCGAGTTTTCAGTCACTAGGAGCCTTGCATGTTGGTCATGTTCAGCTGTGGTCAACTATTGGGTTGACCAATGGTTCGTTAATGATTTGTTGCTGGCTAAATTGTGGTGAAGTAATGGTTTACAAAGAACCCTACAAATCCTAGGCCAACCAGAGGGCCGCACAGATGGTGGTTGTGGGCTGAAATGGATTGAAATGCTTCAACTGAAATGAAGCCGATCAACAAAGAGTTGGAAGAAAGTCGGTGATGACGTACCGGTGCTCTAGTGACCAACCAATGGCGGTGACCAAGTGTAAAAGCTTTAGATGGCTTTGAGTTTGCTTTCGCACGTTTCCTTGTTTTCGCCTCTTGGTTCATCTTGGCCAATCCCCTTGTATAATCGCTCAGCACCCTTGTGAGCCATTGGATGCGATTGGCTTGAGCCATCAACGTCACTCAACTGACCTGCTTATATACCCATCATCAACCAACCAGCACTCAACATCTTGAGCCATCAGCATCATTCACCCATCATCAGCCAACCAGCACTCAACAGCCCTTGGTTGTGGTCGAGTTTTGGCATAGGCCACACTCTTTGCCCTGTGCTTCTTCCATGCGCTGGTTCTGGGCCGAGTGAAGTTTGGGCCTCAGGGTGCCTTGGAACCATGCGAATGGTGCGGCTGGTGAAGCATGGAAGACCACGGCATGTCGTGGCGTTGTGGTAGTGAACCAGCTATAAAGAGCCACAAAAACAATGACAACCAGATGGATGACAATGGTAAATGGCTATGTGTCAATATCAACCAACCAATAATGGAGGATAATGACCAACAATAAAAGGGAAAACAATGTTTAATGATAGGGGAACCAGGGGTACGGGGTTTTGACCCACAGCCAAATAAATAGCTGGCTCATACTGTAGGGGTTGATAATCGTTGGTAATTAGTGCTTCGGATTGTTTATTGTTCACCAGCAATGCCCTCGCCAAAAAAAGTCTTGGGAATTGGAATCAGCATACACTGGTTGTGACCACGGGTTGAGTACCATGTGGGAAACTCAGCTGGGAATTACGTCTATAATTCTATAATGTAGTTGGTGGTTTGAAGGTGGCTTTAAGCATGCTCTTATTGCCTCCAATGTTTGGGATGGTTGGTTGATTGACTAATTTTTCAGAGGGAGAATGATGGTATCACCGAACGCCTGTCTTGTTGCAATGCTGGCCAGAGACTACCCCTAAACCAGCGTTCACCCACAGCTATATTTGCAACAAGCAAGTTCAATGTTGACTACTCCTAGGCCGGCTTCAAGCGCTAGCACAGTGTCAGGAAATGCTCGATTTGAGGATGTATGTATTCTGTGCAAGAGTGCGGGACTGCTGACATTGCCATTATTCATTCCATCATGAGTGAAGATCATAGCTCCAAGCTGGGGGTACCCCTCCGATCATCCCCAATTTCTTGGGGACCCGTTTCTTTCTGTGTCCGTCATGGTCCATCTTTGGCATCCAAGGATGGTCCAAGAAGTATCCCTTCAACGATGGAGACTTGACAATTTGTGCGCAGGTGCTATGCAACTACCTCAACAACGCACCTTGCCGATCCAGCTGGGTATCGATGGGGTGGGTCACCGGGCTTGGCTGCTTTAGTTGGGGTGTCCCTGGGGGAAGGCTCCATGGCAGTCATGCCCAGCGAGCGAGAGAGGATGGTCCTGGGGTTACCTACCCTGTGGTAAACTAGCATAGCAACGGAAAATCCACCAATTATCAATGTTTTCCTAGGGGTTCTCTATAAAACATTGTGATTTTCCATTGCTATGTTGGTTTACCAGAGGGTAATTGGCGCTACTGCCGCGATTTGCTGCGCAAATCATTGGATTTCCGATGGCATTCCGAATGCGCAGGTGTAAAGTTGCGGATGTGGCCAGAGAACACCTGCAGGTGAACATGATGTACATGATGTTTGTTCCTATAGCTGTTCTGCTGAGGAATCCATGGGGAAACCCCCATTACTTTTTGGTCGGTTCCACCATGGTTCCACCGGGGCCAGGCTCATCGGCTCGACAGTGACGTGCCGTGGCCAGACATCCGCTACATCTTTGGAGAAATCATGTACGGCGGCCACATCACAGATCAGTGGGACAGGCGTGTGTGCAACACCTATCTCCTGACCCTGGTTTTGCCGGAGCTCTTGTCCAACATGAACTTGGCCCCTGGATTTAAGTCACCGGATGCATCCAAGATGGAGTACAGCTCTTATCAGAAGCGCCTTGGAGATTGCAGTGCTGAGGGATTGCCTGGATGACAACGGACACAGGATATCACAGGATCAATTTGGAAGGGGGGAAAGATGATGCAAAACATGCGGATTGAGATGCCCGTCCTAAGGCTTCCATTGAAGGTCGATTCATCCAAAAGTATCCAAAAGTATTCAAAAGTATATATTCAATGCCATTTGCTTCAAGACGCGGGGTGACCCGCCACGCTGGGCTGTTGGACACGCCATGGCAAGCTGAGGTTCATTGAGGAGCGATTCCCTGCCGAAATGCCTCAGCTCTTTGGTCTCCATCCGAATGCTGAAATTGGTTTCTTGACGAGCCAAGGCATCAACATCTTCAAAACCGTGCAGAGTCTTGCCAGCACCTCCTGGCCTCCCCCGTATGAAAGAGGGCTAGCGCTACCTCTGGATCCACATGGCTCCCAAGCAACAGCCAGGTGAGCACATCTCTAAGCAGCTGGGGGGGTTGTTCATAAAGCGGTGCCCACGCAGAGAGTTTCTTTGGCCGATGGATGGTCTCCATGAGATTCTCCAGTTAAGTCATCCACTGGGGGGTGTCGGACACTTTTCCCCCCGCTGGATGTTGCTACTCTTAAGGAGGTTGGTGCCTTGCTAATCAGTTAATTAATCATCGTCATGGTTATTCTGAAACGTGTGTTTGGGTAATGATTCCTAGCCAGGGACTGTTAGCTACAAGAGGTATTGAGTCAAATTACCCCAGGGGATGACAGGAGGTGGTAGTTTTACGACGCACCATTCCTGCGAAATGCGGAAAGCTCAAACTCACAAAACCATGGATTGTGGAGTCCTGGAGCAAGGTCTTTTATTTACCATCGTTTACTTATTGTCGTTCAACCATTCTTCAACTATGATTACCCATCCATCAATCACCATACCATCCATGGGTTCAGCGAGGGGAAGAGATTAGCCTTGGATCTAGGATGGTCTCTGGTGCTGACGCTGGTGCAGCCAAGCTTGACTTGGTGGCGTGCACGCCACACATCGCCAAGTACAAGGAGAGCAGCCCTGGAGCTTTGTTAGGGCAGGTGGTGTAGGCCGAAGCTCAACTTGACCTTGACGGGAGCTCCACAACCATGAATAGGCCCATGCGGACCCCAGATTTACCACAGATGGCTGGATGTTTTTTTCCCCTCGATCTGCCATTGCTGCAAGATTTTCTTCATGTTGTACAGTGCTTGTATCCCTGTCATGGGTGTATTGGTTAGTATTGCTCTAGATCTTCTCTAAATCCCATGGCAGCTGGCGGAGAGATGGTTTATACCTGAAGCTTCTGTGGCCCAGCGATGCTGATGGTGATAAGATATGGCCATTTCGGAGGTGGTTTGCAAGATCATTAATACGATCCGGGCTTTAACGACAGTCACTGATGATGATGTTGATGATTATGATGATAATGATGATGATGATGATGATGACGACGATGACGACGATGACGACGATGACGACGATGACGACGATGACGACGATGACGACGATGACGACGATGACGACGATGACGACGATGAGGACGATGAGGACGATGAGGACGATGAGGACGATGAGGACGATGATGAGGATGATGAGGATGAGGATGATGATGATGATGATGATGATGATGATGATGATGATGATGATGATGATGATGCTGACGCTGATGCTGACGATGAAGCTGGAGCGGGTGCTGATGCTGACGCCCATGGTGATGCTGATGCCCATGGTGATGGTGATGGGGAT
>VSDK01024160.1:688272-710096 GCA_009767595.1 Symbiodinium kawagutii
CTGACGCTGACGCTGACGCTGACGCTGACGCTGACGCTGACGCTGCTGCTGCTGCTGATGATGATGCTGATGATGCTGATGATGATGATGATGATGATGATGATGATGATGATGATGATGATGATGCTGATGATGCTGATGGTGATAATGTTGATGATGATGATGACGATGGTGATGTTACTCGCTGGAATGATGATTGGTGACTATATGGTTGATTTAAGGGTGAGAGTGGTTCCCGAGGTGGTACTCATCATGGACCGAATCACAGCAGCTTCCTTCAGGAGGAGCTGCCCCCAGATCTCGACATGGTGGAGATTCGTGGGAGGCTACGGGAGGAGGACTACACGCCTTACGTAGCTCGGCTGGGCTTAAGAACGGCCTTGGGAGTTTGCTGCTTTGCTTGGCAGACCAGTTTTTTTTTGGGTGTGTCAGTGAAGCCAATGATGTAGCTAATCGCAATTGACATCATCATCGTCTTCGTTGTTGCCGTCGTCGTCCTTGTCGTTGTGGTGGTTGTAGTCGTCGTCATGTTCATCATCGTTATCAGCTTGACCATCACAGCTAATTCACACGTTTCATTGTAGTATCATCCATCATCGAACGTGTATCATGCCGTTATCAATTATTAATGTGTTTGATCAATTCCCAACAATGTGGCTGGTAATATCTTATTGACACTTGTTTTTTTCCACAATTCGTTGGTTTTGATCCCAGTTGTTGCTGACTAAGTTCCGCACTCTAACACAAACTCAATTGCACGGAGGGGCGGCGGCATGTTGCTTGAGCTTATGCTGTCTTGTGTTTTGAACACCTTGGGAATGCCACCATTGCTGTGCGTGGGCTCTGCGTGTGGGAAATCGCACGCCCCGTCCCTGCTTGCAGCGGTTTTGATGTTGAGATTTTCTTTCCCATGTCTATGATGATTGAGTTCCAAGATCGGCCTGTATTGTACCAATTTCACACTTTTATATCCCCCGTTGGTGCATCATTGGCAATGCCATTAGTCTGGGAATGTCTGAAACAAGTTTTCCTGAGGTCCACAGTAGTAAAGTGCCCTACTATGTGGAGGGAAATGACCCCAGCCATTTACTTCAAACACATTGGCAATGACTTGTTGGTATGGATCTCGCCAGAAACCTAGTCCGCTATCACCCGCTGTTACTACCAAATACCATCATTCGGATCCATTTGGCCAATATTATTATTATTTTTATTATTGTTATTCACAAGCGCCTCGTACTCCAGAGCATCAGGAAACATTTCTGATAATCAAGTGATGGATTCTCATTGACATTTCTTGACGATTGTTGTTGTGAGAATTATCCCCAGTGCCTAGCAACTCTGAACATTTGACTTGGATAACCATTATCGACTTTTATTTGCGCCGGTAGTAACCTGATGGGTGAATGACCATATAATTGAAGGATATTGAAGGTTGAAACAGTTGTTTTCAATTAATTCTCTACCATGATTTTCAACCATCAAAGCGAACTGACCACCATCAATAAACCTTTCACTTGACCATTGGTTGCCCGCTCATGCACAACAAGCCACTGAAGGTCATCACATCGTTGCAGGAGATGATGCCAGGGTAAGTGGCTGGTGGTTCGGACGGAGCGATGAGCTTTGCCTGGGGTATTCTGCCCTAACCCTTTCAATGGGGCCAGGAGCTACCAGGGGTGGCTACTAACCATATGCTAGTGATCAGCTCTGACAACCCACATGAGTGGTAATATGAGTGGCTGCTTAAGGCTTATTACATCTTATTACCAGGAATAGCTGGTAATTAGATTGGTAGATAACGTATTTGTTCACACTTCAATCCCTTTTGAGTTAACTTAATTTACTCACATGCTGGTATTAAGCTATACTGCCAATAAGCTACGAGCTGGTAAGAACCATAGTAGGCTCACTAAGTTATGGGTCGTCATGGGGTAAAGAGCAGTCTTGTTGAATTTTCCTTAGTGATAGCTTTGGCATGCTATTGCAATAAGTTACATGGTTAATCGCTCTTAAATTTAGTTTTGTTACTCGGTGGCTCGGAACAGCTGAATAGCTAGTCAGCAGTATGAAAAAATGGGTGGCCGATCGTCAACTTGTGCATCTGCCAATTTCCAGTGCCCACTGTATGGATCACAGACAGGATGAGGGGTTGGGAATCCCTGATCCAGATTGGTGTTGATTTGTGCACCAACCATGTGATAACGGTTCCCTGGATTGACCGTTCCCTGCCAACCCATGTCGGGATCAACCCATAGGGGATAATAAACAGGTTGGTAATGATATACGTATTTCGTTCCTTGCTGACAGGGTTGAAAAACTAAGTATGTCGAAAAACAATGGTAAACCAGTCAACGATTAGTTGGCAAACGGCTGTGTCATAAACCTGGTCGGACACGCCCAACATAGCTGGTGTCTCCTGGTATCGCTTTGGATGGAGGGCACCACGGCCCTGGCCCCTGCCGCGGCGCTGGGAGGAGAGCGATCGGATGAATCTGCTGGTGGGTCAGATGCGACTGCAACTCACTGAGTTGGAGCTGGGCATCAGTGGCGCGCTCAACATCACCGAACGCATGGAGCTGCTCGGAGCGTTGCACAGCCACCGTTGTGCGGTGCGGTGCTTGGAGGACTTGGTGGCCTCGAAATTTTGACCAAGCGGTTTTCCAGTTGGGATAGTGATGGATAGTTGTTTGATTGACTTTTTAAGTAGTTGGGATATCCACCAAGCATTGTATCGATGCTGGCTACACCATGAGGTAGTGATTAAGTACATATGATCACTGCGAAATTTGGCCCTCATGAAGTAGTGAGTACTAGTTTTCAGCCATACGTTCGGCATGACCTGAATGAAACAGGCTTAGAATCACTTGGTGAATCCTGCCCCCCCAAAAAAATGGTAGTGGTATGTAGTGGTTATGGTTCACGATGGCTTCAGTATAGCCATGCTAATGGTTGGTGGTTATGGTTCATGATGGCTTCACTACATGGCATAGGTTTCCCTGTTGAGCTCCCAGTATTGCGCCAAGGAACTTGTCCACCTGTTTGCAGCTGAACCGGGTCTATGATTCCTGGAGGGCACTGGCGTATCCATCGCTGAAGCCTTTGGGGGCTTGGTTTCAGGAGCCGACCGTGGCGCTGGGGAATTTGGGATTAGCCAATCACCATCAATTGGGCATCAATGAGTTCTGACCATCAGATGTCATGGTTAAGTGAGGTTGTCCGGAAACAGATGTTTGAAACATCATCGCTGTGACGAATTAAGCCGCCTGTTTTGGGGGGGCACAGTACGCCTTTTATGGACAACTCCATGTGATAAATTCATGCAAAGCCTAGATGCAAAGACTCAAATGCTGGCGCTGCCTTCCGGCGGTGAATCACGGCCATTTTGTATGCCAATCTATCGGTTACCTCTCTCACCGGCATTTCCAAGAGTTCAGCTACCCAAACCACGATTAGTTTGTTTTTAACATATTAATAATATAGATCGAATGCATACCCATACTGTATGACCATAATACTAACCATATTTCCATCATTATTCACCATGATTAATGTTGGTTTCTGATTAATGTAACCCCCCCTAGAAGTAATGAAAATAGATGAAACCAACAGGTAGATACTAATCAGAAACCAACATTAACCACTAATTATATTCAGCTACTCCCTATGATTGTTGGCTCATTGATTCACCACCACCGGCCACAACACGGCGTTCCCTGCAGGACCTTTTGAGTCGAATGCAGCAGCTGGTTGAATGGACCAACGATCGGATACTTCGCTGCGCTGAGTGATGTCGAGCAGCGCCGTTTTCATTGCAAGGTTGTCATGGAAGTGTGTGCTGGCTATGGGTCAACATTAACCATCAATATTAAGCAACTATAATAGGGAAAACAATGGTTATAGATGGGAACCAGGGGTACAGGGTTTTGACCCACAGCCAGCTGGTGGTCTTAAACATGATCATTTTCCCTAGGAATTATTATCAAGTGGTTGGTTGCCGCATATTTTTCATAGGGGTTGAAACCACCAACCAGTAGCGCTTGGTGGTTTCTTAAGCCTAAGGCTACCCCCAAAACTATGGCTGCGGCTTTTTGCTGCAAGTGGTAGATGATAACTGGGCGACGATCGGCACCCATTTTGAGACCCAGGATGGTTGGTGAAACACTTGCCAACTGGTTGAGCTTACTGTGGCTGAAACAGAACCGCGGTTGGTAAGTAATGGTTAATGGTGATGGTTATGGTTGGTTGATGGTGATGGTTAATTTTAATGGTTAATAGTGATGGTTAATAGTGATGGTTAATAGTGATGGTTAGTAGTAATGGTTTTTGATTGTGATTCATGGTCGGTGACAGATGTAAACTATGGTTGATGGTAGGGGAAAACAACCCAAGGTGTTTGTCAATGTTAATGGGTTGGTGGTTTGATTGACCTTGCGTTTTTTCTCAATACTTGAGATGGTTGGTTGATGTGGCAATATTTTTTGGATGTGCTTATGACCACCAACGACTTGTCAATGTTCGTAGTCCATCATGGTACTGTACAATGGTTGAATGCTTGGCTGATCGATCAGTTGTGTGCTCGGTGGTCCATTCATGCTTCTTGGCATTTGGACATATTGGGAGCATGATTCTTTAACTTTTTTGCACGATTGAAATGATGAATTGAGTGGTTGGGAGTCGTTTGTTTGATTGTTTGTTTCATTGATTGGTAGGTTGGGTGTGGTGATTCGCTGATTAGTTCGACAGTCGGTTGCTTGATCAATGGGTTGGCTCGTCGATTGATGGACTATACATCTGTTGATATCAGTTGGTTCATGTAGAAAACAGGTTCGGTGTTGTCCAATGGGTTTCATTCAAGTCCGTTCTAATGCTTGTGTGCCATTGGTATGTGTTAACTGTTTACTTGATAGGTTGCCATATGTTGTCTTCTTTTGTTTACTCGTATTCACATTAGTTTCTTAGTTGAACTAGTTGATGAAGTGATGAAACAATTTCGTTGGCCAATCGTTGATTCATTGCTGAGCGGTGGTCGCTTCAACTCATTCATCGGTGATTGGTTGATAGATTCGTTGATTGGTTGGTGTGTGGGTGTGATTCCTGCAAATGATGGATCCATTGATGAATTGATTCATTGTAGATGGGTTGGCTCGTGAATTTTGGGTTCATGATGAACTCATTAGCGGATCAATCAGTTTATTGATGCACGGTTAGATTGATTTGAGCTTAATTTTTAGACCAGGGCCGTTGCTTTGAGCACACTTGTTTGATGATAGCAGGATGGTCAAGGGTCAATGCATCAATCCACTTGAAAACTACTCTCATGTCCGCAGTGGGCTATTTGTTGATCAGTTGAAGAACCGTAGATCATCATGTTGCTTGATAGTGGATTGATGTTTATTGTTGGCTCATGAGGCATGATTGATTCTGATCTTCATTTGGTATGACCCTGCGGCCGCAACTGCCACCCCCTTCGCAGCTGGCGCAGCTCAGGAATGGGGTCTTGAAATCGACCTGGATCCCCGGGCTGTTCAATCCCATGGCCTTTCTGACGGCGGTGATGCAAGTCACTGCGCGAAGCAAAGAGCTGCCCTTGGATTTCATGACCAACCGCACCACCTTCCTGAGCCTTGCCTGGCGGCGCCAAGGAACAGCCATGGAACATGCTTCTTCGTTTGGCTATGGGATGAGGTCATAAACATAAACTGAACATATGGCTATGGGATTTCAACATAAACATTGTTGAGAAACCACCATTAAAAAAATACTCTACTTCGAGTGATCCCACCATGTCATTTCAACACCGCTTGTTGACTCCACTTTTGTCTGACATTCTCTCTGGCATTTAGAATGACATTCTTTCTGACATTATCTCCCACATATCTTCTGACATTCTTTCTGACATATCTTCTGACATTCTCTCTGGCATACCTTTTGGCATTCTTTCTGACATCCTTTCTGGCACATCTTCTGACTTTCTTTCTGACAACTTTCTAGTCGGACATTCTTTCTGGCATATCTTTTGACATTCTCCCTGACATATCTTCTGACATTCTTTCTGACATGTCTTCTGACATATCTTCTGACATTCTTTCTGGCATATCTTTTGACATTCTTTCTGACATCTCTTCCGACATTCTTTCTGGCATGTCTTCTGACATATCTTCTGACATTCTCTCTGACATTCTTTCTGGCATATCTTTTGACATTCTTTCTGACATATCTTCCGACATTCTTTCTGGCATGTCTTCTGGCAGATCTTCTGACATTCTCTCTGACATTCTTCCTGGCATATCTTTTGACCTTCTTTGTGACATCTCTTGTGACAATCTTTCTGACATATCTTCTGACATTTCCTCTGACATTCTGTCCTGACATTTCTTTTGACATTCTCTCTGACATTCTATCCTGACATTTCTTTTGACATTCTTTCTGGCATCTCGTTTGACATTCTCTCTGACATATCTGCTGACATTCTTTCTGACATGTCTTCTGACATATCTTCTGACATTCTCTCTGACATTCTTTCTGGCATATCTTTTGACATTCTTTCTGACATTCTCACTGACATTCTTTCTGGCATATCTTTTGACATTCTTTCTGACATCTCTTCCGACATTCTTTCTGGCATATCTTTTGACATTCTTTCTGACATCTCTTCTGACATTCTTTCTGACATATCTTCTGACATTCTCTCTGACATTCTTTCTGGCATATCTTTTGACATTCTCTCTGACATATCTTGTGACATTCTTTCTGACATTCTGTCTGACATGTCTTCTGACGTTTCTTCTGACATTCTATCCTGACATTCCTTTTGACATTCTATCTGACATATCTTCTGACGTTCTTTTTGGCATCTCTCGTGACATTCTTTCTGGCATTCTTTCTGACGTTTCTTCTGGCATTCTTTCGGACATTGTTCCTGACATTTCTTCTGACATTCTTTCTGACGTTTTTTCCTCGCGGTTGAGGTCCGGCAGCGACCACTGGCCGCAGATGGTCGTGGTTGAGGTCCGGCAGCGACCACTAGGCTTGGCCTGTCGTGGTTGAGGTCCGGCAGCGACCGCTAGTCGTGCATGGTCGTGGTTGAGGTCCGGCAGGGGCACCTTCGTGCATGGTCGTGGTTGAGGTCCGGCAGCGGCCACTAGTCGTGCATGGTGGTGGTTGAGGTCCGGCAGCGACCATCAGTCGTGCATGGTCGTGGTTGAGGTCCGGCAGCGACCACTAGTCGTGCATGGTCGCGGTTGAGGAGGAGGAGGCGGAGGAGGCGGAAGCGGAGGAGGAGTCAGCTCTGATAAAATCTGACAACCCTCACCTGACAGGTGGGGAAAAACAGTATTACGAATCGTTTTAAAGGCCAAATGGAGGTTTCTCCGAAAAAAGAGAGCCCCCAAAATGGTTGGTTTAATATTGTCAATGACTAATACTGGATGATTTGGGGGTATTCTAAGAACCTCCAAATTTATAGGTGAACATCCCAATGATTGAGACGAGTTTGGTCAGCTATGACGTGCTCATCAAGGGTACAGAGTACCGAACCAGAGCCACATTTTCCATGGTCTTTTGCATGATCAGGCCATTCCAGACCGGATAGTAGTGGTTTATCACCAAAAGAGGTTAAGTACAAAAATAATGTTGAGCACTTTCGATGACCTTCATACGGGGATCAAAAATAGAATTCAGCAACAACTACAAATGGTGATGAACCATCTAATGTTGCCTTCCATGGGGTGCATATTTTTGTGCCAAGAATCGGGAGAGGGCACGTGCGGAAGGGAATTGCACCAGGTCAGACGTATCGCCAGGCTCTCAGGAAGAAAGTAAACATGGAGCACATGGCATGAGCATTACGTAGTTACAGTACTTGCAGTGTATCTTTGCATTCAAGGCATGTAACATACACAACGATGAATGTAACCCATATGTTTGTACCGCTCACTCACACTTGACTTCCCGCTTGCATTCAGACATGAGCACTATGGAGACATGCGTTTACTTCGAACATAGGGATGTTCATGGGCAAGGGATGATAGCTACCACGGCGCAGCAACTGCCGTTTGAGCCATTAGGATCAGACTCATGTCAAAAAGGCGTGCATGGTGTGCGCTTTGTTCTGCGGTTGTGTTCCTCAAGACGAACCACTGCCTATTGCAAACGCGAACTTTAGCAACATCTGCTGGTCGCATTCGCTTTCAATCAACGTGCGGTGCTGGTCGGCAGGCGCAGCACCTCTCCGTGCACGTGCTGGCTTGTGCCACGGAGTACCGCCAAGAAACCGCGATTTTACAACGAAGCGCTGCACGCAACGGCTTTCGCTTCCACGCAGTTGGTCTTGGAGAACCATGGCGCGGCTTTGCCACAAAGTTTTTGGCTTATGAAAAGAAGCTGCAAGAGTTGCGACGGAAACTGCCACCTGACCAGTTAGTGATGCTCCTGGATGCCTGGGATACTGTGATCTTGGGATCTTCTGAAGAGCTGGTGGGCAAGATGTCACAGTGGCCTTCAGGTAGCATCCTTTGCGGCGCAGAACGGGTTTGTGGCCCAAATCACTTCCTGGTTGCGCAGATTGAAGAGCTCTACCCTGATGGTCACACGCCATGGAGGTATCCAAACTCTGGTGGCTTGGTAGGTCCTCTTCAGCTGATGCTGGAGTTGCTTCATGCCTTGGTTCACGACACAGGCGGCGGAACATTGTCAGCTGAAGAGAATGACCAGGTTCGACTTCACGATTTCTTGATTGCACGAGCTGGCCAGGGCCGGCCCTTCCCACTGTTCTTGGACACCGATTGCCAAGTCTTCCAGTGCATGTATGAGGAGCAGCCGCAATGGGATTCCACCTTTGCTGATTCCACACCTCGCTTGCAGAACCGCCTCACCGGCGAAAGACCCGTGGTCGCGCACGGCAATGGCCACACGGGGAGGTGGTTCCTGTCCGCGATGTACAGCGAGATGAAGCTGCTGGATCACTTGGGCCTACGCATGGACGAGCTCCAACACCTACGCCATGAAATGCCGGTGCCCCCGGGGACAGAAGTCACTGAGGAGATCAAGGCGGAGTACTGTCCATGGTGGTACATGCCAGGGATGCACAAAGGTGCCACCGATGGTTTCGCCACGTTTCGCTCGATTCGTGAAATGCTTTGTAGGTAATGATTGCTGACATGTGTTGATGGGATGCTATCTGACACCGCAGAAAAAGGAAAAAATGGGAGTGGGGATTGCTCAGATGCTGAAGCAATAATTGTTTCGGGCAATCCAAACTTGTTGCGACCTTAGCAATTCAGAATCGGAATCAGTCTCCAAAGGAACGGACCGCAGCTGTTTATTTCAAGTTGGCATTGACTGATTCGCACTTTTGTGCCGAGGAACATCATGGACCCATCTGATGTCGTGGGTCATCCCACGAACGGCGTGCATATCCATGGGCTCTTCCTGGAGGGTGCCAGTTGGGAAGAAGGCAAAGGCGATGATGAGGGCTACATCTCCGACTCCAAGATGAAGGACATTGCTGCGTATGCTGCGTTTGTTGTATCCATGTCCCCGAAGATCACACTCTGCCCCAAATGAAACCCTAGGGAAGAAGTGAACTCGTTCATTCCCGGATATTATATGATCTTTGTGTGTGTGCGTAGCGATTGTTAGCGCTGTTGCAAGAGGAAAGGACTTTTTCCTTGACAGAAAGAGTTGGCATGAATCTATGTTAACAAGGCCCTAGGTCGGGAGGCTTTGTGTTGTCGGAGTTGGTCATGTCCATTGTTTGAAAACAAACCATTGTGTATGGCTACGATGTTGCAGACATTGTAGCCAGCCAGCAGAACTTAATTATAGCGTTTCTTGGTCATATGTTATCATGCATCAACACTTGATCATTCGCAAGATTGTTAGCCTACAATTGAAGACATTATGCGTATTCATGTCTCATCATGAGCTAGTTGGTGGTTCTGATGACTATATAACCTTTTTTCCCCAGTATCAAAATGTTGGGTTGATTTATTGACTAGTCACATGGCTTGTAGCCACCAACTTGTGTGGGATCCTCCCATCCCTCACCTGCAGCGCCGCAGCCAGGAGCTTCATCCAGAGATGCCGGTGGCGAACATCTACTCGGTTCATATTGACGAGATGCGCCTTGGTGACCGCGAAATCCTGAAGCATCCTGTAGTCCACAGCTGGGCTGCTCCCGGCAGTGGCGCTAGCCTTGAACTGCCATGGTCCATGGTCATAGCTGGTGCACCTCAACCGCACCATTGTGGTGGGTTGTCATTGCGCGACACCATCACCTGATTTGACAGTTCCAAGTCTAGGGGCGGCACCTTAAATTTGAAAACCCTAGAGCTAGATATACTCGCTGGTGGTTTCAAACATTTTTTATTTTCACTAGTATTTATCAACAAATGGTTTGTTGACAATCATATTTCATAGGGGTTGAAACCACCAACCAGTACAGCCATAGCTTTGTCCATTGGGAAGTTGGTATATTTGTACATGCCACCAGTGGATATGCCTGGACATTACATGGTCGCATTCTCGAAGGGGTGCAGAATCTTGTCAAATATGTGGATATAGTTCCACCACTTTCACTGTGCCAGTCAATCCGCTTCTGAGTGTCATGTAAAAACTTGTGCATGGCTAGGAGCCCGCATTATGATGGAATCCAACCAATGATCAATACAGACACTTCTTCAATCACTGTACCGAGCCATGATTTCTCCAGTTATTTAACCTTCCATTCAGCATTATTGGCCAACAACTCAGCCATCATTAGCTATCATCACACATCATCTACCATGTGCCAACCATTGATTTCACATCATTAACCACTGTTAACAATCATTAAGCATCATTTACCATTCGCCATGACCTAGCATCAATCATGTCTAAACAAGTGCAATTTAGTATTCTCAACCCGTGTGAACTATTTTACCCAAAATCTGCCAATCATGAAGACATATCAAAAAATCATCAGCCAACCAGTAAGAAACAATTAGCCAATCATTGGCCATCCACTAGCCATGAACGATCAAAAACACATCCGTCATTAACCATCATTCGACCAGATATCAGCCATCACTTAAGCGCTAACAGTCCCAATCATGTCATTATAACTCACCATGAATGAAACCATGAACAATATCACTAACGGTCGCATCCATGTCACCACTACAAGTCACCGTCCACGAAAACCCATGTCAAACTATACACTATCCAAACATGAGCCACTAAACTTGCTAAAACTCACCATCCACTAGCCATATCCAAACGAATGCAACATGAACCACTGACTCGCAAACATGAACCACTAAAATCACTGCCCACCATCCATTGATCATAGTTTATCCAAACAAGCACCCAAACAAATTCACCACTGAATCACTGAATCACCACTAAATCCATGGATCCTATCACTTTAGCTGGCTCATTTTGCCACTAAAATCGCTAAGAACCACCAATCAGCCACCCATCAGCCACTAGGCATCGAACCCCACGAGTCGTCCTTGGATCCGCCGGGCCGTTGCGCCGTTGCCCAGGAGCTGGGAGAACATGTACCGCTGCCCCGTCTTCATCACCTCGGAACGCGGCGCCACCTTCGTGACGCAGGCAGGTCACGGCGGATCGATGATGGGTCACGGTGGTGACCCGGTGGATGTTGGGTCAACAAGGAGCTGAACTAGGGCGAAAGATATGGGGAAATGAAGGTCCTAGTGGAGGGCGCAGTCAAACAAAAGATATGAAATGATGGTGAAATATAGGGAAATGAATGAAAGTGATGGTTGATATGATGATGAGTCCATGGATTCGTGATAATTACCTATAGATAGTCGTTGGATATGATGGCTCATTTGTGGGGAAATGATATGGTTGATATGAGGGAGAGATGGTGGATACAACTGTTAGTGATGGTCAAGGGATGGTTTAATGATGGTTAGCTCATAGATGTTCATAAGTTTTTTTGCAGATGAATAGTTTTTTGTGGCTAATTTATGCGGAAATGATGCTTGATGATGGCGTAGTTGATGGTTGGTTGATAGCTTGATGATGCTGAAATGATGCTTGAATTTCTACAAATTATGGTCTAGCATGGTTAGTTTATGGTCAGTTGATGGTTACATATTGGCCTTGAGCAATGGAACCATAGGATAAAAGGCCAGGGATCAATGTCCATGGTGATTCAGCCACTTGATGCAAGAAGCTCACGCAACCGGGAGCAGCAATGATGATCACTAATTGAATGGTTTTCAACCGCTAACTATCAACAATGCAACCAGCAAACAGGGGTGAGCGATGTGGTTGGATAATGGAAAGGATCACTCTTGGAAGGAGGATGATGAAGAGGATAATCATCAGCGGGATGATGAGGATGAGCAGGATGAGTATGATGATCATGATGATGCTGCTGCTGCTGATGATGATGATGGTGATGGTGGTGGTGGTGGTGGTGGAGATGACGATAGCGGTTACGTATAGTGACTTCATTGATGCTGCTGTGTTTATGTCAGCTGGAAACATGATGAATCATGCAGCACAGGGCCACCTCTTTGCAGGGGAACCCTCATGGGAACCTTAGAGATCGTAGGTGCTTGGAATCTGCAATGACCTCGGGTACTTTCGCTCTCCGGCTTGAGTTCTTAAATGTTCTCACACTTGGAATGATGCATACCCCAGGAAAACCACTTAATCAATCGCGTGGTGATAACCAGCCATAGCCAACCATGGACTACCAACCATGCTCAACTACTAATATGTGCCGTGCCCTTACAATCAAAATGCAGCTGACGCCAAACTGGTATATTCCCTATTATCATTGCTTATCATTTCCTTGTAAACAGCCATTGTTAACTACAGTATTACAAGCCGCAATAAACCAACCATATGATATATAAGCGGCCAGGGCAGCTGGCCTAGCACCTGCCCTCCTGGGCTGTGGAGAGGTCAACGTCCGAATGGACCCGGACGACGAGGAGATCCGATGGATTCTGGCGGGAGCTGCGTTGGTGATGACCGATGACTAGTGGGTGCTGTCCTCCTTGAGCCAGTCTGACAATGGCCGACTGGTTGGTCAATTTCCCTAGTAATCATTAACAAGTTGTTGGTTGCCCAATATTTTTCATGGGGGCAGAAACCACCAACCAGCGATTGAACGGCTCACTTTGAGAAGAGTTGCACCTCAACTGGTGTTTGGAAGCTCTTGGTGATAGCACCCCTTGCTGTCAATGAATTCCAAGTGTACAAAAGTTTTCCGCAGGCATGGGCGATTAACACGGTCGCAGAAAACAAACCATTCGCCTGTGGCCCCAGTAGTTCTGAATTGTCAGCCAAGAACAAGAAGACGGTTGGGAACACTTTGCTCCAATCCTGTGGAGGATGGGCAATTGGTGGTTTCTCAAAGTAGGGGCACCTCCGAAGTCATCTTTGATATATGTCACTTCTGGCAATCATATGTATACCATCTCTAACTTGGGGGTCCTTTAAGATAAATCACTATTTATGGAGGGGCCTCCGAAACTGAATTTCCAGAACTGCTGGGTTCTCCGAATTTGAGCTCCAAAATGGGGAAGCAACTGACCGCAGCTCAATGGACCAAAAGTGGAGCCTCCGCGCTGTCCGCGTCGTTTGGGGCTGTGGCTGAAGTTGGGTGGGTGATGGACATAAACCCCATGATAATCATGAGAACCTTTGATGATGGATGTAAATCCCATGATGGATGTACATCCGATGATGCATCCTGGATGATGGATGGATATCCCAGTTGAGAAAGTGGCCGCGATTTGTTATGATCACCGGAGAGTCGTTGAGCCACGTTGGTCAGCTGAAAGGAGGATTCTGCGCCTTGCAAGCGCTCCAGGCTTTCAATTTCACCATTGACAGCGCGGAGTGATCTGGCAGACCGTGCGTTTCGTTGGGTGGTTCGCGGAGGGCAGGGTACGACCACCTGAAAACGAAACAGGGTAACGAACATCATGGGGGCTAATGGTTGGGAACATTTTGGAACTATCCCAAGGTCGATGTATTCAGCCAATGTTGAGGTATAAGAAATGGAAAAGGACCATGTTCGGTCAATGATTGCTATGAGGTTCTACTAGAAACGAGCTTTTTGCAGATCAGGTATGACGGGGGAAAGCCTGTCAACCACAAGTAAATCAGCTAGGGATGGTATGGGGCTGGCTTCACTAGTGGCCCGGCCCTGCTGATGCTTCATTTCTAGGACTTGCCTGCTGATGAGCTATCGGCATCACCTCAGATTTGCTCATCAAATGAGCTAATTGGGAGCTAATCAGCTGTAATGGATCACTACTACTACCATCTAGCTATCACCATGGCCTATCACCATGGCCTATCACCATGGACAATGACCTTTGACCATGGCCCATCACCATGGACAGTGATCTTTAACCATGGCCCATCACCATGACCTATCACCATGACCTTTAACCATGGCCATCCATGGCCACCATGACCAATCACCGCACCTCCCTACGAGCCCTTGGGATAGCACGGCCCACCGTGAGTGCCAAGGAGCGGCAACGTTCAGGTCCGAACGATCCCCGTGCCCGGAGCCCCGTTAGGGGTCGGATGGTGGTGGCGAGCTGTGATGGATCAATCGCGGGTGATTCATTGATGGGTGGAATGAATCTTGAGCTATACTGGCCGGTGAATACTTCGTCATGAGAACAATTCGATACGGGTTGCTTTGTTGGATAGTTTCTGACGTTCTGATGGGCTGACGTTGTTGGTTATTATTTGAGAAAGTAGTGAATGATGGACCGTCTTTTCTTCACGGGTGTCGTGGTTGATGCTTACTAGCGATGATAAAGGCTTATGCACAGCTTAAGCGTGGAAAGGTTCGCCGAGATTGGTTGCTTTAGCTATGCGTAAGTTGGGAGCATTGGCGCGACGAAATTGGTCGCAATGATTTGGCGGCTCAGACACCGCGGACGGGTCTTGGAAGAGCATCAGTGGCTGAAATGGGCTCATTGATTCTTTTGCATCGCATGGATGTGCCAGAGACATCAGGCATTCCATAGGCATCCGTAGACATCCATAGGCATCCAAAGGCATCCATAGCCATCCATGACACCATCGATGTTCCAGCAGGTCCGCAGGTGTGAAGAAATGACCTGCTCTCCATTGCTTTGCTCACCTGCCCAAGGCCGAGTGAGGACCTTGGAGTGTCAGCAGGTCTGCCGGAGGATTTGCCCGCTCGGGACCTTAGAGGACGGCGCCTGGGAGCGGCATCCAGGCCTTGAGCATCATGCTGGGTTGGGGGCTGCGTTGAAGCCGCTGGTAGCCACGTACAAGCAAACTATCTAATCAGCTGATCAAGGCCATTGCTACTGATTAGCCACTCCAACACTCAGCAGCTGACAACCACCGTTGGTTTTTCAAACCCTGGTTCAGCTAATCAAGATGAATTGACCAATGCTAAGTTGACCTACCAGTACTGAGCACCCACCAGCTACGTCAATCTTGGCTAAGCACCAACCAGCTACACCACGCACCGGTCCTCCTCCCTGGCTCCCATGGTCGCCACCGCGGTTCAGGTGCTGAACCAAGTGCTGCCCATCTCCTTGGAACACACGACCTCGGAGAAGCAGGGGGACCCGGTGATCAATGGGCAGATCAGCTCGTAAATGAATTATTAACCAACCAATAATGGGGTATAACAACCCACGATAATAGGGAAACCAATGCTTAATGATAGGGGAACCAGGGGGACTAAGGGTTTTGACCCATGGCCAACTGGTGAATATGGCCATGGGTCAAGCAGTTCAACAGCCAACAACATTGGTTAACTAGCTGGTTGAGCTGGTTTAGAGTAGGGGGATAAGAAGCAACAGTAATAGGGGATATACCGGCTCTATATGGCCATGGGTCAAGCAGTTAACCAAGTTTATGGGGGATAATAGCCAACAATCATGGGGAAAACAATGGCTAATGAGTGTTTGGACTCACTGCCATATTAGTTTTAATCAAGCTGTATATAGATGTTTGATATTGAGTAATGCTGGTTAATACTGTTTTTTGTGGTTTGTACTGGTTACTATGCTGGTTTCTTTTAGTAATAGGTTAATAATGGGTTTATAATAGCTAATAAATGTGATAGTAGTAGGGGTTACTAATCAACACTAATGATAGTGAAACACCTGCTGGCTGGTGCTTTTTAACATCTTGAATTTATAGACAAATAATGGTTAACCATGTGAAAAATCGGTTACAGTAATAAATGGTAACAGGGTTGATAAGGTGAGTAACAGGTCTATAAACTGGTGAAAATGGTGGTTTCTGAAAATACTAGGTGATTAATCGCTGATCATGGCTTCTCTTGGGGAAAAAGAAGCGGCAACAAGACCAATGTGGTTAGTGGGTTGATTAACATTTTTATTTTCCCTGTATGATTCATTGATGATAGTCGTTGACCTGTAGAGCTTAGGAAAAATGTTTCGGTCGGATTGGTGCAATTGGCCGAAGACTTGGCCCAGATAGGCTAGAACTTAGCACGCCTTGGCTGGTCAAAAATGTCCACCTTGCAAAAGAACGTGCGCAAAATCAAGATCCACCTACAGCCACATACAGTTGGTGTATCCCCCATTCTTGTTGGTTATGATCCCCTATTAACAAGCATTATATATTGTCCGTTGTGACCCATACATTCATGAGATTTGAAGAGGAAAATCACCTGAAAGCAAACAATTTCAGGGAGGCGGATGCCCCAGGGGCTCCAGTGGCGCGGGTGCTGTCAGGCATGGAAAGAGTATCCGACCCAGTGGAATTTATAGCCGAGGTGCCGGCTTTTTGTGGGGGAATCGCCCTCTGACATCAGCATCTCCGGTTGGAAATCTCTGGATTTGTTGCTTTGATCCTTCACTCAGTGAGAGCAATGAGTCGCTATGCTGGAAGCTCAGTGCAATTCAATGAAAATGCCCTTTGCCATGCATTTGGCTGAGGTTCCATGGTGACATGCTTCCAAGGGCAAACAGTCGAAGCCCGTTGGTTGCTTTGTTTGATTTTGCCTTGCAGTCTCTAAAGAAACTCTCGCAAACATTTCGATTTATCTTAAAAAGTATCCACAAAAAAAAGCACATCGGGAATGGGAATCCCTGAAAAAAATTGGAATCTTAAAAAGTATCCATTCCAATCCCCGCAAAAGGACTGGTTTGGACATTGGGTCAACATGATCAAGCTTTGCAGCGGCGTGCAGCAGGTCACGTGGAACCAAGTGCAGGTGGGAAGCCGAAGCACCGCCGTGGCTGATTAAGCTTAGGTGGTTCAGCACTGCGAGGAAGCTGTACCGACTTGTGGCCAACCAATGCCACCCACCTAACCAACAAACAGCGGTTGCTTGCAACTGCTCATCAGCAAACTGGCTGGTGGTTTTAAACATGTTTTTACTTTCGCCCGTATTACCAGATGGTGGATTGATTGACCCACATTTTCCATAGGGGTTGAAACCACCAACCGGGTTGTTGGCCTTCTCATGGCGTACCTTGGCCTTGTAATGTCGTAGAACATCTCAACTCATCGGGTTGTTCGTGGCTGATCTCTTGCCTTTCATTTTTAAGATACAGCTCCTGGGCCCAGCAGCAAAGTTAAGATGTCTTTCCTTTGTTTCGGCCAAGTCCGGCAAGGATGGTTCGGCTTCGGAGTGGTGGAGGCTGGGCCGGGAGTTGCATCAGCAATGGAGAAAACAACATATTTTGGCTCAGCCAAATGAAGCCGCTAGCCGAAGAGCTGGCTGGTTGAGATGGCTGGGCCACCAGGTCGCCTTCAGCCCTACTGAACTAACCAGATGGCGATAGAGAGAGAGAGAGAGAGATGGAGAAACTCTGGGAAAGCATCAATTCTTGGTTTGAATCACCAATGTTCCAAATGGGGAATGGTTGTCTAAGAAAGGCTTGTCATTAAGCATAAATCAGCCAACATTAATCATTTACAATTAAAAAACTAATCATTCAACACCCATTTGAAACCATTTGAAACCCATTAGGTTGAAAACCCAATGATATTTGGTGAAGCCATTTGAAACCGTTTGAAACCCATTAATTTGGTTGATGGTTTCAAATATTTTTCTCGTAATTATTAAGAAATGGTTGGTTGACTTGCGCATATATTTCATAGGGAGGGTTCAACCACCAACCAGTTTGTGATCATCATTTAGCCTTGACCACATATAACCATTATTAACCACTATTATCCACCACGGGCGATACCTCCTGCCGGTGGCAGGTTCGCACGGGCGATGGCTTCGTGGAGTACTTGGGCTTCGATTGGTCGCTCAGCTGCAGGGCCAAAGGGCAGGCGCCCCAGGGCCTCGGGCCGGGCGGCCCTGCGGCAGCGGCCCTGGATCCAAGTCATGGTGACCGGATGGTTGAGAGGTCGATGAGAGGGCTGAATTAGATTACTTTGGTGATTACTATGGTGATTACTGGTTGTTGGTGATGACGATGATTAATGATTGACTCACCAATCACCGGTTTCAAACCACAGCTGCCATTTATCGGAGGAGTTTGTGATTTTTTAATTGGGGTCCATCATCAACCGGCACAATTGACCATAGCATTCCCAATGCCTCCACTTACCACAGCCAAGGGGAGAAGCTGATTCCAACAATGATGGTAGAACCAGCTGGTTACATACAGTTCCATGGCAACTGGCAGCATAGGGATTTTATTTTCTGTCCAAAAGATGGGAGGGAGGCACCAACTGCGAACCAGTTCTAGTAGTAACTCCTTGGATCTTTGGCAGATGAACTGTGACCGCCAGTTTCCGACCACGGGGGATGTCCATTCCGTGGCTTTTTCTGGGGCCATATCTGAGCCATTCTGAGCTTCAAGCATGGTGGGATCATTTGTACCTGCTATGCATGGTAGGTACTTTTGGTCAGGGTTCGTATCGGGTTTGTTAACCCTTTGACAAAGGATGATAAAGGTTCAAGCAGTCATTCTTTTCTATACCTAGTGTGAAGTGCAGAGAATTAGAACTTGGAATGAGCACGATCATGGCCGCTTGGTGGTGCATTTTGACGTTGGTTTTGCCACCAAACCATAGCCACAGGATGTTTTCACTCCAAGGGCAATCGTTAAAAAAAATGCTATCACAAATGAGGCTGAAGCTTGAGGATGAAAAGCTTATGACCTACGACAACCAATAGTGATGGAACTGGGTCGCTGTATCAAGGGCCATATAATCAGCAAGTCTTGCAACATCCTTGGGCACTTTTGGTGGTGGGACGAACCATCTGAGTGGTTCAGCTGGCTTTTACGTGACATATCAGAAATGGACTTTGCGCATGCATGCGCAACTGTACATCATATGCGTACTGGGTTCGCCAACAAAAAAACATCCAGACAAATTAACAGATGAAAGTTGTAAAACCCCCCGGGCACCACCCTTCAATGTTGATTCAGCTTTTGTTTTTTTCCGACCTTCAAGAACACAGGCTTTTGGAAGCTATATCGCTGTTTCATCTCGGATTGCTGCATTTTTTTAAAGAACCTCGTATTTTACAGCTATACCGCAGTCTACAGTCCTCTTCATCATTTTATACTAAATCTATCGACCACATCTACTTTCGCAACTAGGCATGCATGTGCAGTAACATGACTCACATCGGGTCACCTCCCCAGATCCCATGGTCGGGAGCTGAGGCATCAAGGGTCAGAAGATCGACGACTCCGGTGGGCAAAGTAGCAGCCTCAGACACGTTGGACCCTGTACTTGTTGCGGCTGTTCAGTGTGCAGGGATGTTCAGGGTATGGCTTAAAGTGGAGCTAAGGGGCTACCCTGCTGGGATCGAACCCAACGGCGACAATGATTTGGAGTCCCAGTGATTACTTGTGTTGGATGCTTGCCTCAACGCAGGCCAGGATGAGTTTGCAGCATGTGATGTTCGGATGGGTGAGATTACATCCATATGCTTTTGACAGGCATCAATCATAGGTACTGGGACTTGACTATGATTCATGTTTTCTTTGAAAGTCCTAGCCGCACGTAGTGATGGGTTTGATTGCAATTGTGTATGGTATTGCTGGTTTTTTGGAAGTCAGCCCACGCTACTTCAAAGGTGGTTTTGTGTGTGTTTTTTTCTTTGAATTTGTTTGTGGTTGTTTGCTGACCATCTGTCAAACTTGTTCAAATTCCTCCTTTTCATGGCAAAGATCCTCCCATGTTTGCCAAGGCTATTGCAGATCTTGATCGACATCAACTTTGGCCGTGGGGCAGCTGAATGTCAAACTGAGGCCGGTGGTCCCCATTTTATATGAAAATCATGCCCTACTGGTACATGACCAAAACAGACTAGAATAGTCATTATTTTCTCAAGAGATGGGTTAGATGACCTCAGGAATCATCATGAATTACCCTGGAATTAAGATAATGAACAGATTGCTTAATTATCTCAAAGATGCCCCAAGGTCGCTGATCAAATCCAACTGAAAAGTATTTGGTCATGGTTCTACCGGCTGCTTCGTTGGACATTGCAACTAGTATTGTATCACTGATTCTCAATAAAAAAACTTGTACAACCATTTGGTCAGGAAAAAAACTGATCCCTTTTTAAAAAATCCTTCGAAGCACCTAGGATCACCGGTTTCAATATCAGTGAAGCCAGATGTCAGGAGGTATTCCAAGAAAGGTAAGTGAGATACTGGCCCGTTGTGCTGCAAAAAATGCCGCTGAGCAATGATTGGATTACCGATGAAGTCAGCAGTTTCGCACTCATACAGCTCAAGGCACCTTACCAATGCTGTGCCATTGCCTAAACCTTGTTGAGCCGGTTGAGCCCCCTCAGTTGTGCTTGCAGCTCATGCATGTATTCGATGCTTCACTGAGCATACTGCAGCATACCCCTACGTAACAACAATCCAGCCTATTGGAGAGTAGTGACCAGCTATTGCAACAAGCCGTCGTGTCTTTTGGTACGGGCTCTTCATGGGGATCATTCTCCAGGCTACGTAGCCACGTTTAATGATAGTCATTATTGAAATTCATTGATGTACACTACTCATCACTGAGTATCGACAATGAGTCTTGAAAATCAAACGTAATTGAATAAGAATGATTTAACATGGTCGATGGTACACCTAGATTGACCATACTCACCAACCATCATTAGCCACCATTGCAACCACGATCAAGCACTATCAACCACAATCAACTAGGTGGCTCGCAGCCACTAGCTTAGATTTTAGTGTCTTGGGGGGATGGGTTTACCAGGTATCCACCAACAATTCACGTTTTAGTAAGAGATCTAAGAGTCGCCAAGTCATCATCAACCATTATCATCAACCACCAGCCATCATGAACCACCAGCCATCATGCACCGTCAACCGTCATCAACCATCATCAACCATCAACCATCAACCACCCATGGTTGAACCCATGGTTGAACTCATGGTTGAAGCCATGGTTGCAGATGGTGTGCGGCTCACCCAGCCTCAGGTTGGGCGCCTCCGCCCCCCGTTCCCGCGACGGAACGGCGCCTGACCTCTGGAGGTGCGGAAGTGGAGAGTGGTGAGTGCTGTTTGGTACACGGTTGGTTAGTGATGTTGGGTGATTAGATAGGGTTACAGAAGCTAGGGTTATATATACCTGCGTCACCGTCATTGAGAAACTTTCAACTTATGATTGAAATAAGAACTTATTCAGGGTCATAAGTTGTTTCCCCACCTGTCAGGTGAGGGTTGTTAGATTTTATCAGAGCTGACTTCTCCTTCTCCTTCTCCTCCTCCTCCTTCTCCTCGCCGGACCTCAACCGCGGCCATCCACGGCGAGTGTCTGCTGCCGGACGTCAAGAAGAAGAAGAGATGTCAGACAGAATGTCCGAGAGA
>VSDK01024160.1:712643-728302 GCA_009767595.1 Symbiodinium kawagutii
CAGAAAGAATGTCAGAGAGAATGTCAGAAGATATGTCAGAAGACATGTCAGAAAGAATGTCAGAAGATATGTCAGAGAGAATGTCAGAAGACATGTCAGAAGATATGTCAGAGAGAATATCAGAGAGATTGGCAGAAGATATGTCAGAAAGAATGTCAAAAGATATGTCAGAAAGAATGTCAGAAGAGATGTCAGAGAGTGTCAAAAGATTTGCCAAAAAGAATGTCCGAGTAGAAAGTTGTCAGAAAGAACGTCAGAAGATGTGCCAGAAAGGATGTCAAAAAGAATGTCAAAAGGTATGCCAGAGAGAATGTCAGAGGATTTGTCAGAAAGAATGTCAGAAGGTATGCCGGAGAGAATGTCAGACAAAAGTGGAGCCAACAAGCGGTGATGACATGACATGGTGGGGATCACTCGAAGTAAAGTAATTTTTTTTACTTCATACGATTTTTACCGTTCGAACCCGTTCGAACCCGTTCAAAACCGTTCGAACCCGTTCGGAATGCGAACAAATGCGTTCCTTTGGCGTTCTTTTTGCGTTCACGTGCGTTCAGCCATGCCAATTTTTTACGTAAAATGACTATCAATACGAAAATATCCGTATCATACGAAAATATCCGTTCAGAAGTTGAAATCAGACTACTTTGAGCGTAATAAGTACTTATTTGAATCGTAAGTTGAAACTTTCCTTCCTATGGGGATGCAGGTATATATATAGCTATGTGGTTTGTTAGGGTTACTGTAGTTGGTGGTTAGTTGGTTTATAATTTATAATGTAGGAATAGCGGCAGGCTCTTCCCGAAAACTATCGGAGAAAGCTAGTTGTGTTGCAGATGAGGTACCACCATGGATAGATTCGACTCCAGATTGGTGACCTTTTGTTTTGATTGGTTCTCTTCCACTGCCCTTAAAACAGATTACGAGGAAGCCTTTCCCAATCTGCAGTGTGGTTCACCCTTTCTGGCTTATAAGACATGGATGAGAAATGGTGCATGATTGGTTGTTTAAGGTTCCTGTCGCAATCGCGTACATCTCAAGTTAAGGATATGCTTCGTATAGTGCAGGATGTTTTTCAACATGCTGAGCATGGTAATCCAAAAGCAGCTGCATGCAGCAGCCGAAAGTGCAAACCAAGACACACCTATGAAATATGTGTTTGTTTCCGACGATTGGGTGGTTTCAGGAGCGAACAATGGAATCACTGTTCGTGCTTCACTAAGATTCCCATTTCGCAATGATGGGATCGTTATCACTACATTGATGCGACTTCATTTCAACCGTTTCCCCTGGGATCGTTATTGTCAAAGATTAGCTTAGATTCATGTAGTGGTACCCCGTAGTCAGCTAACCAGGTTTGCAACCGGGGCAATCAACAGTCATGTTGGTAACTACTGTCCAATGGCCTATCCAAAACACATCTTTACCAGAGGGCGCACCCTGTAGTTTAGCGGAAGTGAATCTAAAATGGATTACACGCTGTGGAACAATAATATCCCTGTCCGTCAAATGTTGAAGTTTTACCCTGGCAAAGTGGCAATGACTGAGTTTTCTTGCAACGATGGAAGCCCAGGGATATCATTGTCTTCACACGCGTATGAAACTGTTGCTGGGGGAACCTTTGGAGCCCAAGAAACGATTGCTTCAAGGAAACCTTGTCTTCCAGCGGTGGCTAGGTGAAGTGTTGTCGCAGGGCAGCTTGGAACCGGGGGCGCCAGCTGACGGACGGGATGGGTAAAGTGGAACGCCATGATGGTCCACCACTCACCATGACTGCTGCATCATCATCTATCATAAGCCAGTACTGTACTCTTCCATCATAATTTTCAGGCCCGACTAGTTGAATACAAGGACAGGAAACTACTATGGAAGAAGATATAACCCTAGCATACCATAGCTAAACGGCTTATGAACCAACTTATACCTTGGGAACCTCACATGGTACCGACTTATACCTTGGGAGCACCACCCAAGGAACCGCCCAGCGCAACGTCCAGCCCAAGGCGTCGCCTTCAAAGGTGCCCTCCCAGCGAGCTGCCACCAGAAGATGCCAAGGCCTTGGCACGGCTCGGATGCTTGTGATGGCCTTGACGCAGATGTACCTGCCATAAGTGCTTGGTTGGTTGGTTGGTCCATGGTTAGTTGGTATGCCCATGGTTAGTTGGCCAGTTGGTATGTCCATGGTTAGTTGGCTAGTTGGTATGTCCATGGTCAGTTGGTTAGTTGGTTGATGCATTGTTGGTACGCTGACTATTTAGATGGTTCGTAGTTTGGGGAAGATTTTTGCCTCTACTTGCGCCATTTGCCACGGAAAAAAGGGTGCTTTTATTCAAATGCAACTTATTTGTACCACTGGTCGGTGCAAAACCTTGCAGGAAGTCTCAAGCGCAAGAATCAATTTTGATACATGACAACAACTTGCACATGACATAGTCGCCTTTAACATTCTTATCTTGATGGCGGAAAATTTTAGAGCTGCTGGTTGCATGTATGATATCACTGTTCACGTGGGATCTTCGGTGCTAGCCCGCTGGTCGGTTGCTCGGGTTGTTGCCTGGTTGGGGCTCATGATGCCCGATCGGTTTTGAGCTGGTCGGGGGTGCGCATTAGTTGGCTGTTAGTGATGATGTGGCGAGCTGGGTCAATATTAACCAAGCAGCACTATAGGGGATGATAACCAACAATAAGAAGGGAAACAATGGCTAATGATGGGGGAACAAGGTTGACTAAGGGTTTTGACTCATAGAGATACTGATGGTCGTGGATGGTTCTGGTTGGTTGCGGTTCATTGATGCTTTTGGTGTGTTGGTATCCTGCTCCCCGTTTCGCTGGCTTGATCTTGCGCCACTTCGCTGGCCAGCTTCCAGGACTTGACTTGCAGCATCAGCTTCAAGTGTCAAGGTGGGGTCCCCGCTGCCAAGCAGAAGACCTTGGAAAGTTCGCTGGGGAGTAACGGTGCGGTTGCATGATTGGTTTCAGGAGAATCTCCAGGGGCAGGATGTGACGGTTATGATATGTGGTGATCATTTTCCTTTTGGCTTCCTGGCATCGTGTTCAGCAATTGGTGGATGGTTGCGACATTTTGTGGTAGGTTAATGCCTCACAGTTGATAGGTTGGCCAGCTGATAGGTACATGCCAGGAAGCATTCCAAGAGCCAGTGTTCATTCTGCTCACGCTTGTTGGGATGCCAAACCCATTGGCAATTGATGGCAATTGGATGGTTTCACAGTCAAATGTTTGCAATGGTGCCTGGTAGTAATTAGAATTACCTCCACCTTTTCGTCAAGTGCCTCAATTGCAACAATATGCTGAGTAGAAAGTCAATCCCTCTTGCTTGTGGCACTCATTGGTTGGAATTGAGCATCTAGAAAAAGAAGCTTTACCTGCGTGTTGCTTGCGAATGGTGGTGCTTGTGGACTGGTGTAGTGCAAAACTATGACCAATAATTGTGCAGTAAACCAATTTCTGTATCCACATTGGTGGTATGCTACCAGCAATGCCATTGATATCAGTTTCAAGTGAATCTTTATCATTGACATTCCTGGTAACATCAATGAAAACAAGGTGTAATGACAATTCGCATTGACATTATCTATATTTTTTTGGGCTAAAGCTTGGGAGCTACATGCTCTTTAGCCATTGCACGACCTGCCCGCTTTGGCAGTGAAGTTTGTCCTGAAGCTTTGATGAAGGTCAAGTTCGCGAAGTTGACATGGAGCTCTAGGAGTTTCAAGGATCCATGTAGCTGCGAAACAGTGAACAAATGAAGATTCGAGATCCATTTGTGAATAGACCACTGGTTTTATAGTAGCTGGCTGGTTGGTGGTTTAAAACATTTTCTATTTTCTCTAGTAGTTATAAACAACTGGTTGGTTGACAAATATTTTTCATACGGCTTGAAACCACCAACCAGTATAGTAGCTGGTGATTTACCATGTCAAAGTACCAGGATGTCCCACTAGGTCCAATTGACGGGATTCAACCCCCAGTCATCGCTTCAAAATGACGACCAGATCACCAAGAACTAAGTTGGGGTTTCCATGGATGATTTCCAAGGGTTTCCCTTTAAAAAATGATGATTTTTCATTTCCAAGTCAGTTTACCAGAGGGTAGAAGTTAAAGCCACCAACCAAATTCAGTTTGGCCTTTTCCATCAAAGTCTTTGCCAGTAAACCGTTTTCATACTGTGCGGATCCAGCATATGGTTTCCCTTGGCTGCAAGCCAAAGCTTTCCAACCAAAACCATGGTCAACTATGCAGCTACGTCCTTGCATTTGGTTGTGCTATGGGTCCCCCTGGCCCCATTCTTCATCAGCCACGCCTGTCAGCCAGGTTCAGGCGTGAGGGATTGCAACCCTGCGATGCGACAGCTCACTGAGATCGTTTCCCAAGAGGCCAGTCACCAGGGGGGCCACGATCGGACGCCCACAGGGAGGATGGAGATGGACCACATCGACCTCAATATCCTCAACAGTGCCGAGAGCCTGCTGGTTTGATTTTCGCGGTTTCCCCCAGGTTTTTCACTCAGAAAAGCAGTAAAAATAGGCTACACCAAGATATTCCAAGTACATCCAAGTATTCCTGACATCTAAAAAAACTGGAGTACATGACACCCTTAGCCTGGCTGAGACAGAGCTTGCTCCGACGACAACGCATAGAGAGACACGACACCCTAAAAAAAAAATGACGGGGAACTGGATCATCCATAGCAAGTCCCCAGCTAGCACCTGACCTTGGATGGGGGTGATGAGACGCCTCAGCTCGCAGGGCGCTTTGTTTTTCGAGCGGATGCGATTCCACTGCACGGGTGGCTTGGCAGTGCTCGGTTTTTGGGTCGCCTGTGAGAACTGTGTGCCCCGCACTTGCCGTGGTGAATGAAGCACCCGGAAATATTGTCGTGGTCCCGTTGAATTTGGTTGTGTTTGTCTATGCTCTCAGACTCTCAGAAATTATTGTAAAGTTATGCAAGGCAATGGCTCCAAGCTTCAGAAGTTTCACAGCTTTGCCGTCAGTTTGAGCGGCGATATCATGTACAGGACCGCCACCTTGGTTGCTTGGCTCCATGTGTCCGTGATAGCAATGGTTGATGAGTCCGGCCGCTATTATGCCGGCTCCGGGCTGCCTGATTTGGTGCCGCCAGAGCCTTCAGAGCAGGACCGTAATGCCTCAGTGGATTTGTCCAAGCAGCCCATCGAAAAACTCTTTCGGCTGTTGTACTTCGAGCTGTTCAAGCTGGACAAGAGTGGCTCGGAAAGGACTCTCCACTTAGGTGAATACAAGTCGACCATACAGGATGCGCCCTGCGCAAATCGACTCCTGGCACTGAGTGAGGAGTCCAAGAGACTAGCAGATGAAGTGAATCAACTTCACCTCAACACAACAGGCACTTCTGGCTTATATTGGACGCTTCACAAGTACCCGGATGAACACAGCTGGGCGTGGCTCCTTAGCCACACCCAGGACCGAGTGATGCGAAAGGTATGGCAGTACTTGGTGCGCCTGCAGAGCGCTGCGGTCCCGGATGATCCTCCATGTTTATCGGCCAACCTTCGGACGGTTTTGATGACGGCCGTCTCCACGTGGAAGAAGATCCTAGGAGAACACTCAGCTTTGCTGTGGAACAGTGTTGCTTTTGGAGTACTTGGCGATGTTACTTCCTGGCGAGATATGGATGAGGAGGGTCAGGTTCTGGATGAGCCTGGTGGAGAACCACCGAATGTGAGCTGGTCTGAAAATTTGATTTTTGGCAACATGTTTGTTTCCTCCTTGCACAAGTTCCTGGACTATCACTCCAAAGAGCTCAACGGCGCGGTTTACCAGGAGCTCATGCATGCAAAGCATGCAGAAGAGCATGGAACCTACTACGATTTCACCGCAGGACAAGAACACCGGCAGAGCTCAGATGGCTCCTACTCAGCGTTCGAATACTTGAGAAGGCAGACCTTCAACGGTTGGGTCCTGGACAAGGGACTCATGAGGGGCTTTTTGCGGCACTGCCTGAAGCCAGTTTATGGCATTGCTGCCAGACGAACCGTGGGTGACTTTGGAGCTGGTGGCGGGCAGTACAGTGCCTGGTTGAACGATACTGGTCTCGTGGCGGCCTTAGCGTTTGACAACACCATGGCTGTGCGGGATATTACTGGTGGAGCTGTTCAGGAGGTAGACCTGATGCAACCGGATCTTGATTTGCAAAGGAAGTTCGATTGGGTGATGTGTTTGGATGTTGCTTCTCTCCTTCCAAAGCCGAAGGCAGCGCTGTTGCTACGGAACATCAAAAGGCATGTGCTACCTGGAGGTGGGCTTCTCCTAAACTGGGGAGAAGCCTCAGACCAAGCACACCAAAAGGACACTCAACTCTTTGTGGAGAAGGAGACCGGCTTCAGTTTTGACCAGCAAATCACGGAGAAAATCCGTCTTGGAGCTGAAACGAGCAAGTTCAGGAACAACGTGATGCTATTCCTCGCTTGAAAGTGCCATCTTTCGACCATGAAATGCGCTGCTCAAATCCCTAGCAAGATCCAAAAGTCTGCAGTGCCTGGGCTGTTTGAGGTTCTCCCGAGTGCACGGGCATGTTTGTAGAGACCCCCCTATCCCCTTTTCGAAGCATGCATGTTTCATGCTGAAAAGATATGTCATCACGGCATGGTTCAGCACTGCTCTCATTTTTGTGACGTTCTAGGACGCCAGCCAGGGGTATGTCCCATGAGCAAACTCCAGGACAACTTCTTAGAGGTTTCACATGGTGTTTTTCACAGAGGGTCGATGCAGTGGTGAACCATTCAATTGCACACAAGAATGCCACAAGAACCAAGAGAAATGATGATCAAGAATCACACAAATTGACAAAATTGAACAGATTCACAGGCCGAATCGCAGACCACCTATTGTTCATATCTCTCAGCCACCTCGCCATTCTAATGATGAACGCATGGGCCTGTCCATGTTTGTCATATGTTCGTCCGTAATGCTGGCACTCCCAGCCACTGAACGGCTTGGATTCGCTTGACAATATCAAGTTTGAATCAGTTTGGGCCGGGGTAGGGTCACCAACACATTTGGTGGTTTCTCAAGCCATAGGGGACCCCCCAAAATGGAAGGTTTATGACTAATAATGATTAAAAAGGATGATTTGGTGGGTCCCTTTTTTCAAAAAAAATCACAGATTTCAGCAAGTCAACAAGTAATTCCAAGCACCAAGCCAACCCTCCGACCGAGATGTGCAGCTTCGACATTTCTCACCAGCAGTTGGGCAGCCCAGTGAGTGGTGTGGGCTGCATGCTGTACGGATATGTAATCAAGTCATCCATGATGACTCCAAGATAATTGTGACTATGTTTCATGTCATGTTGATCGTTTTTGATCATCTTTGACTACATTCATCTGGACAAATTAGGCAATTGTTCATAGCCGCAGAATTCTTAGTACCATGCTTGTTGGATGTGAAGAAATGTGATTCCGGGCAAAGTTGTTGTTTTTGATGAGGGACGTGGAATGTAAATGGCTTGCACCTTTCAAGATTTCATGCGAGTGTCAAGCAACGGGGTATCCCATGGTATTCAGCAGTGAGGGTGATCATATCGGATAGGGAGATGGAGAACCAGCGACTTTGGAGTAACCCCCCCCATGTTTTCCAAACAGAGAATCCCATGTTTGCTTGTTCTCGCAGAAAGTTGTTTTTTCCCCCAGGGTTGGTCTTGCTGTTATTTGGCCTTGGAGTGTTGAAGCTCTTTGGATGATCCCAAGGGTGAAGATTTTCCCACATTTTGAGCCAAGCAGTCACGCCGCCGAACCCACAGATCACCACATGCGCATGCCACGTTGAATATGTGCCGAAATCAGATGAAACAAGCGGTGTTTGAGGCTGTGCATGGGTGTGCTTCAAGTCCGACAGTCATCAAACAGAAACAAATCATTGTTTGGGCTGTATGCAAGTGATTGCAACCGTTCACATATCATTCAGATATAGTTCACAAACAAGTCCCCAAACTCAAACGATTGTTTCGGTATTTGCCCCAGTGGAACCATAGTTCACGTACGTCCAACTTGAGATGAATGACATGGGGTGAAAACCAGCACCGCCTCCACGTCCCGCAGTTTCCAGTGAAGATGGCCGAGCATTGCCCAAGTTGGGGCATGATCGACGAGATGATGAAGGACAGCGCGTGAGGGGCAGGCCCAACGACGTGGTCTCCAGGATGTTTGGCAAGCATTACTTCTGGTAGATTACGGTAGCAATGGTAGATCATCCGAAGCAATTGGTGCTTCTCCAAGGCTAATTCACCCCAGAGTAAGATGTAAAATAATGTAACATGCGTTTGAGGCTGGCGCGGACCATGCATAGGGTGTCGTGAGGCCGTCATGGATATGCATGGGCACCTACGCAGGTGGATGAATAATATCTCAACAGAGTGCAACATGTCCAGTATCGATTCGGTCACGCCTTCAAATGCTGCAACAAGGCAGTCCAAGGATTCAAGGATTCCGCTTGGGCTTGGAACGTTTTGAAGATCGTTTTTGTTCAGATGTTCACCCTCCATCTTGCAATCGATTTCCATACAAGTGTCCTACATTTTTTTATTTACCCTCCATGATCAACCTGTGGTTGGCTGCATATTCAACAGGAAGCTCTATGGCCTGGATTGGTTGGTGGTTATTGGATATGTCAACATGTGTGAGAATCTCTTCGGAAGCAATGCAGAAGTTAAAGTGTAGCTTGGTCCTTACAGAGGCACATGAATAGACACACACACACATGATAACCCATTACTTTCCATGCTTGCATGATGAAGTGCCGCCTTGCCTGTGCTTGCCGTCTCGGTTCGCAACCGGGGTCCACCAGTTCATCAGAGGGGCAATCGCCAATTTCCGGAGGCTCAGCGCTGGGGGGGGGGACCTTGTGCGTTGCTGTGGCAACCATGGCTACACATTTCCCAGCAAAGAAAGTGGATGACATCACTGATGCAACGGGTCAAGGGATGTGCAGATGCATCCCATCAGGCAGCATCCCCATGGCCCACATTTAAATTCACGGGGTGACCTTTGACCACCCAAGAATGGCCGGGCTGACCAGCCACCGTCAATTTTCATCAATTTTCGCCAACAACTATCGGTCAATCAACGAGCATGAATCATCAACAGTCATAGCACGTATAAATATACATTCCCAACTTTACTGAGACATAGACAAAATGCTATTGGCCATGTTGTAGCCCTTGTGGGCAACCATTCTTACAATCTTGTGTGCTACTTTTGCCTGGCTGACCATCATTACATTGATCAGCCATGACCCATTCAGCCACCACTTTCCATTGCGAAGCCATAGCATTGTTGTTCTCGCCTCACGGGGAAACGGACAGGTGATGTCGCTGCTGATCGAACCTCTCAACAAGGCGCATCCATGGAATTCTGTGGAGATTGGAGGAAGCGGTACCGTGGATGACTGATGTAGCAAGGCTGGTTGCTTCATTCATGCCATCCGGGCAAGAATATGAGCACGAACCTCGAAACAAATATGATGAACATGAACCACCATAATCATCCATAATCCAATAAATGGGCCCATAAATGGTTTGGTAAAGGCTTACGAGCTTGAACCACCATGAACAGTCATCAGCCTTTACCAAACCATAATCCACCCAATTGACCAGCCATGAACCCAACCTTGAGAGCCACCCGCCCGCATTTTCAATGGAGTGTCCAGCCCGCATGACACAGGCGGCCTGCATCCGCAACCAAAAGGAGCGTTTGCTCCTGTTGGGGCCGGGGGCCCATGCCTTGCAACGGCACAGGTCCAGCATGGTCCACCGGTAGAGCTGGTGATTTGCGGACCTCTGAGCGATTTCAAAGGCTAATCTGATTGGTGGTTCCAATCCATTTTGCACATGGTTGGCTAACAAATGGTTAACAAATCTGGTTGGTGGTTTCGTGTTTTATTGTCCTTAAGTATCATTAACAAACGGTTAGGCCAGTAACATCCAGTAACGCCAGCTCCTGGTTGGATTTCATGCATCATATATGGCTATGGGTCAATATTAACCAACCAACTAATGGGGGATTTCCACCAACAATACAAGGAAAAACAATGGTTACTGGTGGGGAACCAGGGGTACGGGGTTTTGACCCACTGCCATATCATCAAAAAACATCAAGTTTTATTATTTTGCGCATTCCATCCAGGCTAGTGACTTCTGTTAAGTTGGAAAATTTATGATATGATTGGCTGCCGAAATTCTAGATATTGATGGTGCAAACTGGCATTACCTTTTTTATGTCATAAGCGTTGTCTTGAAACTTTGTTGAGTAGCGAGCCCCCAGCAGAATCACCGACTTCGGCAAGGCAGAGCTAGATTGGCGCTAGGTCTTAGGCATTCAATATGATTGCATTTGAATTTCTTTGATTACTCTTATTATCACTATTCTTATTGTTGTTTTTATTGTCATTTAGGCTTCTATCCTTCTTGTCATGTACACTAGGCAGGCCTTTTTTGGGTTTTTGTTGTATAGAAAGTTTACAGGGGGGGTTAATACAAAAAAATGTGACGTCAGAACAAAACTACGGTCTCTGAAAAAGAAGGCAGGTTTTTCGCGCTAGCGTGGCACTAGATTCGCGCTAGCACTTTCTGTAATTGGAACATATCTGAATTGTGAAGCAGGGTCCATGTCGTGGGCAGAATCAATTGCAAACAACTGTTAGCTCATAGAACTCTAATTAACATTTGTGATTTATAATCTTATCTCTGTTTCACATAACAGAGATTCTATGACAAAGAGCACAGCTCGAAAGTTAGGACAGCGAAATGTTGTCAAAGACATGGACAGTTCGAGTAGCAGCTAAAGAGTGCCCCGCGCTAGTACCATTGCACAGTTTCTCGTGTGTAAAGCAAGAGTAGTTGGAATTCCATATGTGATCCACGTTGCTTCCCAAATGATTGCCGCAAGCAGCGGGGCCCCATGCAAAGAGCATGAAAGGCACCTCCTGGGAACAAACATTTTGACAACGGCTCATATATGATATTGTTGACTATGTTCCACAGAATGCCGTTTGTTTGGTCGTTTTTGCGTATTTTTTACCGGTTTGGGATCGATACATGACGGAGGTTACTCCTTGGTTTAGTGTTGGCTGGTTGGTTGATACCCCTATGGTTTGCATTGGCCTGGGTATTCTTGGCGTTTCTGTCCCACAAGCGATTGTTGCGGCCGGTTGTATTCCCAGGATGTTGACCATCGATCCGCCACTTCCTTCAGCAGTTCTCACGTTCTGGTGAACCAACACTGTGGCAATGATCCTGCACATCGATGATTGACATGTACATCTAAAGTTTCAAAGCATGTGAACACCATTCAAGCTACAGAAACCACTGGGATCATTTCAACCATCTTTAATACAATAAAGCCATCAACGAATAAAAACACATTTCAACCTTCCCACTGAGCGGCCATACACACTTCAACCATTTTAAAGATATTTGAACAACCAAGCAACAATACACATCTCTGGGGCCTGGTGCTGAGCCATCCCCTGGTTGCATCCCCACGTGAAGCGTCGCGTTCGCTTCCGAAAAGCCCGCCATGGGGCGCCCTGCGGCGGAGGGCCGGGCCAAGCTAACCGCGCACCCGGAGGGCCTGGGGTCCTTACTGACACTGAGCCGAATCGGAAATTGCAATGATGATTGGTTTTATTTGATGGATTTTTATGGTATAGTTGATGAGGAGGATGACATATGGATTTTTACGGTATAGTTGATGAGGAGGACGACATATGGATTTTTATGGTATCGTTGATGAGGAGGATGACAGATGGATTTTTATGGTATAGTTAATGAGGAGGATGGCATATGGATTTTTATGGTATCGTTGATGAGGAGGATGACAGATGGATTTTTATGGTATAGTTAATGAGGAGGATGGCATATGGATTTTTATGGTATCGTTGATGAGGAGGATGACAGATGGATTTTTATGGTATAGTTAATGAGGAGGATGGCATATGGATTTTTATGGTATCGTTGATGAGGAGGATGACAGATGGATTTTTATGGTATAGTTAATGAGGAGGATGGCATATGGATTTTTATGGTATCGTTGATGAGGAGGATGACAGATGGATTTTTATGGTATAGTTAATGAGGAGGATGGCATATGGATTTTTATGGTATCGTTGATGAGGAGGATGACAGATGGATTTTTATGGTATAGTTAATGAGGAGGATGGCATATGGATTTTTATGGTATCGTTGATGAGGAGGATGACAGATGGATTTTTATGGTATAGTTAATGAGGAGGATGGCATATGGATTTTTATGGTATCGTTGATGAGGAGGATGACAGATGGATTTTTATGGTATAGTTAATGAGGAGGATGGCATATGGATTTTTATGGTATCGTTGATGAGGAGGATGACAGATGGATTTTTATGGTATAGTTAATGAGGAGGATGGCATATGGATTTTTATGGTATCGTTGATGAGGAGGATGACAGATGGATTTTTATGGTATAGTTAATGAGGAGGATGGCATATGGATTTTTATGGTATCGTTGATGAGGAGGATGACAGATGGATTTTTATGGTATAGTTAATGAGGAGGATGGCATATGGATTTTTATGGTATCGTTGATGAGGAGGATGACAGATGGATTTTTATGGTATAGTTAATGAGGAGGATGGCATATGGATTTTTATGGTATCGTTGATGAGGAGGATGACAGATGGATTTTTATGGTATAGTTAATGAGGAGGATGGCATATGGATTTTTATGGTATCGTTGATGAGGAGGATGACAGATGGATTTTTATGGTATAGTTAATGAGGAGGATGGCATATGGATTTTTATGGTATCGTTGATGAGGAGGATGACAGATGGATTTTTATGGTATAGTTAATGAGGAGGATGGCATATGGATTTTTATGGTATCGTTGATGAGGAGGATGACAGATGGATTTTTATGGTATAGTTAATGAGGAGGATGGCATATGGATTTTTATGGTATCGTTGATGAGGAGGATGACAGATGGATTTTTATGGTATAGTTAATGAGGAGGATGGCATATGGATTTTTATGGTATCGTTGATGAGGAGGATGACAGATGGATTTTTATGGTATAGTTAATGAGGAGGATGGCATATGGATTTTTATGGTATCGTTGATGAGGAGGATGACAGATGGATTTTTATGGTATAGTTAATGAGGAGGATGGCATATGGATTTTTATGGTATCGTTGATGAGGAGGATGACAGATGGATTTTTATGGTATAGTTAATGAGGAGGATGGCATATGGATTTTTATGGTATCGTTGATGAGGAGGATGACAGATGGATTTTTATGGTATAGTTAATGAGGAGGATGGCATATGGATTTTTATGGTATCGTTGATGAGGAGGATGACAGATGGATTTTTATGGTATAGTTAATGAGGAGGATGGCATATGGATTTTTATGGTATCGTTGATGAGGAGGATGACAGATGGATTTTTATGGTATAGTTAATGAGGAGGATGGCATATGGATTTTTATGGTATCGTTGATGAGGAGGATGACAGATGGATTTTTATGGTATAGTTAATGAGGAGGATGGCATATGGATTTTTATGGTATCGTTGATGAGGAGGATGACAGATGGATTTTTATGGTATAGTTAATGAGGAGGATGGCATATGGATTTTTATGGTATCGTTGATGAGGAGGATGACAGATGGATTTTTATGGTATAGTTAATGAGGAGGATGGCATATGGATTTTTATGGTATCGTTGATGAGGAGGATGACAGATGGATTTTTATGGTATAGTTAATGAGGAGGATGGCATATGGATTTTTATGGTATCGTTGATGAGGAGGATGACAGATGGATTTTTATGGTATAGTTAATGAGGAGGATGGCATATGGATTTTTATGGTATCGTTGATGAGGAGGATGACAGATGGATTTTTATGGTATAGTTAATGAGGAGGATGGCATATGGATTTTTATGGTATCGTTGATGAGGAGGATGACAGATGGATTTTTATGGTATAGTTAATGAGGAGGATGGCATATGGATTTTTATGGTATCGTTGATGAGGAGGATGACAGTTAATGAGGAGGATGACATATGGATTTTTATGGTATAGTTGATGAGGAGGATGACAGTTAATGAGGAGGATGACAGTTAGTGATGATTGGTTAGTCATTCACTAAGGGTAATAGCTATTTTTTAAAATGCCAGGTTAATAAGCTATTGATGGTATTAGTTGACCATTAGTTAGTTAATGATGTTGGTTAACCAATGCCAGGGTAATTGGATATAATGACGGTTAGCGGTGGATAATGAGGAGGATGGTTAATGACGAGGATGGTTAATGAGGAGGATGGTTAGTGATGATTGGTTAACTAGTGCCAGTGAATTATGGTTGGTTCATGATGATTGGTCAATGATGATGGTTGATGAAGTTGGTATGAATGGTGATGGTTCATTAATTGCCATGGTCCTGTTGGGATGATTTGCCAATATGCCTAAAGTAAGTGTCATTGACAGCTCTTGTTGTTCACAACGTAAGGGCAACATAGCCGTTACCTTGGGGAGGTTCAGGATTTTATTGTTTCCTCGGTGGAACCGCAAAAGTCGTGCATTTAAGGCATCAACATGTTTTGTCAGGCAGCACTTGCACCGTGGTCAACATCAAGCATCCTACAGTTAATTATATGGTTTCTGAGCAAAGCTACTCAATCAACTTGGGTGACTATCAACCAATCAATGGCAAGCATCAACCAATCAAATCTGATGGTAACTCAAATGGCAACATCAACCAATGAAACATCAACCAATCAACCACCACCTTGAGCTGACTATCATCCACTCAAACCTCAAGCATCCCATGGCCATCAACTTGGGTGACTGTCACCCGGCCAACCCGAGTTGAGAGGGTCCCGGCTCAGGAAATCCGCGCCAGGGACGGGGCTCCGTGCCACGCGCCTTGTGTGACAAATGGCGGTTGTTGAAAGGTTGGTTGCGGGGAAGATGCACAGAGCAACCAACCAGTGATTCAACCAGTGATTCAACCAACCAGTGATGATTAATTCACCAGCAACCAACCAAGAAGATTCACCAAGAAGGAATTGGCTGCAGTTGGTTAAAAGCCAACAAACTATGGGGAAATCAATCCAGTTAATGATGGGGAACCAGAGGGACTAAGGGTTTTGACCCACAGCCAATTTTCATCAAACTGCGAATCCAACCCATAACCAACGGATGGCTATGAAGATTCACAGAAATTCACGCTATGAGCGGGGAATATGCATGAAACTGGGTGAATTTGTCATGGTTATGGATGGCAACCAGTGATGAAACATGGTGGACAACGGGCCACGAGAAGAAGATGAACATGCACGGGACAAGAACGATCCTGAACCGTGTCGTGAAGACTGACGACTTGGCAGGTCACCAACCTAGGTTGTTAATGGTAGCAGTCTGATCACGAAAGCCAGCTGACAGGCTAGGCTAAAGCTGTCCCTTGCAAACGAAGTCACGGTAGGGAGTGGTGGCTGCCAGGAAGGCCTAGAATCAGTGAGTTTATTGGATTATTTTTCCGAATCATGCACAATGAAACAAATGCGTGATGGCGGGGTATCGAGGGTTCTGCGCTTTTCTTCAGCTGGTATGAAATATATGCGGCATTCC
>VSDK01024160.1:728312-767448 GCA_009767595.1 Symbiodinium kawagutii
CATTCCTGCCTTTTTTGCTGGAAGGAATTTGAGGCTTTGACTGACATACAGAGCTTCCTTCCATCTTCCCCTGTCGGGGCATGGGTCCTCTTCACTTCTCAGAGCTTGCCTTTTGTCCGGCTTTCCCGGGAGATCAACCCATGGAGATTCGTATCCGATCCAAGGATCTTCAACCTTTCCAACACCATCATGGGTGGTGGCATCCTGGGACTGCCACATGCCATGGCCACGATGGGTGTGATCCCTGGCACTGCCTTGTTGATCTTCACCGCTGGGATTTGTTGTGTCACTGTGGAGCTGGCCTGTTGAACACACCACCGCGATGCCACGAGTGACATTTAAACTGGCTGCTGGTGGGGAGCGATTTGGAGCCAGGGGTACCCTTCAAGGAGCTAGGGACCGCCGGCTCAGCGAACGGATCGAATCGACAATGGGTCACCGGTGAGTTATTCGCAACGGGGCCCTGATTGATGAGCAAATCGACCTTGGAACCCCTTGCTTTAACAAGCAGTTTTAGGGGTTGCCTGTTTCATTTAGATTTTGCCATCAATAATTTGTAGGAAACCATTGTTTTGATCAACAATCATAGGGCTTACCTGTTTCATTTGGATTTTCCCATAAATTGCAAGGATATCACCAACCACTATATACATTCCATTAGATCGCCATCACCCATGACTGTAAGTGGAAAAAAATCCGCCAGCTCGTAGGGCCACAGTGCTGGCATCAACCCTTGGCCAACGGATGCCAGGTGTGGATGCTTTTGATTGCCATGGAGGAGTCCAGACAGAAAAGTTACGCAGAAGTCGCCAACGTGCTTTATGGAAGCCGTGCCGGCATCCTGGTGGATGTCACTATTGCTTTGTACAACTTCGGAGTGCTGGTGTCATATGCGACTTGATGTAATTAGCCTAAACGGCATTTTGCTGCTCAAAGATGTCACCCACCACTTTTTGTGTAGGGTTTCTCTATCGTTTTGAGTGTGGTTGCTCTAACTTTTTGAAGTCAGTTGCGATGATGCTGTGCAGGTGATGATCATCGGGGACATCGTGCCATCATTCTTGAACTTCCTGAACGCACCCGAAATTCTTCAGGATCGAACCCTTGTGTTGGTATTGTCAGGTTTGCTGGTCTTGTTCCCCTTGAGCTCCATGCCTAGCACCTCAACCGCAGACTGTCAACGTGGGGTCGCCACCGGGGGTAAGAATTCATCCATATTTTGCCTGTTAGCCAGTGCCAAGCACTGTCAGCGTCAATCGCCATTGAGCAACCAGCTATGAAGTAGCATGAACATGCATGAACCCATCACTAGCACCAAGTAACAATGCAACAATCATCGGGAACCATTATTGGGATTGAGATTACGTAGGAATCTCTGGCATCAGGTGTGTCACAGTCCATGGCTACCGCTTGGTGGCACCCCCTTGGGTTGGTCATCCGTCCATCCGTTTGGGCGCCAGGACTCAGCACCTGTTGCTGGAAACCCGAATCATCACAGCTAACCATCGCAAACCAATGATATTGGGATGAGGGTCAAACAAGGAGTCAGGGATGATGACTGCAGCAAATGGGCCGCTAAAGCGCTCAACAACGCCTGAAAGCATCGATTTGATATTGACCGTCATGGATAGTTCTGTTTTCAACCATCATCAAGTGATGAAACGATGAACCAGTGTTTGGCTAAGCCTTTCCAAAAGCCGCCTACCGATGGCTGAGTGGAAACCGGTTTGAGGCATGGGAGCACTCCGACATGCATCCTTGCTGTGCATTCTGATGATTGCGCTGCTGTCCGCCGCCTTGCTTGTGGTTGGTACCAAGACCATCGATGTCTCGAAACCGTTAGATGGCCCGGTGCAATATTGGGCATATGGGGACACAGGCTGGCTGGTGGTTTTTAAACATTTTTCATTTGCCCTAGTGTTAACGAATGGTTGGTTGGTTGATGTTTTTTTTCTCACATGGGTTGAAACGACCAACCAGCAGGTTTCGTCAAACAACTGCCGGTGTTGATCTTCGCGTATACCTGCAACATGAACGTCCCAATTTTCTATGGCGGCTTGGCCTGCTTAGCCCAGGGATGCACCCAGGTTTATGTTGCTACCAAGTGAGCCTCCAGGCATGTAGAATGCGATTAGTATCTTAATGTATCTTCGGTGAGTTGATTATGGGGTTGAACTAAGCCAGCATTTCTAACTGATGGGGCTGGATGTTGTAGGCAGCCTTTGGTTCCGGCCTCCATTTTGAGAAGCACCTTGCTGTTATGCGCAAATGTCGAATGGGCATAAAACAAACAAAACATAGCAATGCGGCAGTTTGTGCGGATGTCCCAAATTCATCCAAAATTCAATATACCCTGTGGTGCTTGATGCATTCACGGACATATTTGGATGTGTTTCCCTATTCTTTGCCGCTGCGGGATTGAACTTCAGGAGAGTTGCGGGCACAGACCTATGAAGAAATCGACAGCAAGTTCCGCTGCAAGCGCGACAAGAAGCTGGTTGGTACTTAGAAATCACATCAGCTGTTTCACTCTGTCTTCAAGGTTAACACCCTGTTAACACATGTTTTGCCAAGGCTGTTTTTTCACTTCTTGTGATCGCCACAATTTGGGAACTGTTGAAATCAGTGGCTTGTACCCAGCCCAACCATCCACAATGATCCAGGATGATGTTCGCCATGTACATCAGCTCAGCCCTTTGTGGTATTGAGTACCTCCTCGTTGCCATCTTTGGATATTTGGCTTTCAGGGCACGCACTGCCGCTGACATCTTGACCAATTTGCATACGGCAGACTTTTGGCCTGCACCCTATGTGAAAGCGGGATATTCCTTGGTGATGTTCACCTCGTATCCAGAAGCTTGGCGGCCAGATTTGTCAAAAGGTAGCCCTAGACCAAGTAGCATTTCCATTCACTCAACTGCTGTCGTGCCATCGTTCAACAAATCATTGTTGACAAACGTCAGCAAATAAAGAGCCGTGAGCCCGCAAAGCACATGGCCATGGACCTCAGATGAAGCTTCGAACATAAGTTTCCTAAGATGGTTTACGTGGTGGAGATTGTTTGAAGGGTTCTCTGTTTGATTTACCTGTAGTGCAAGTCATTTCTTGACCATTGCGGTGAACGATCCTTTGAATTCAAGCATTTGGTTCAGCCATGGGTGGTGTACCACAAAAAGTCTCTCCCCAAGAGAATGGATGTCCCCATACCGATACACAGGGCCACCAGGTCGCCTTCAGCCCTGCTGACCTAACCAGATGGCGATAGAGAGAGAGAGAGAGATACCGATACACAATCCGCAATTGCATCGCAAATGTCTCCAGTCATCTCCCGTCATCTCCAGATATGCAGGGTTGATTGAGGGTTTCCCATCGCTGGAGTTGCGCCATACGACAGTTTGGGGAAACAATTTACACATGATTGATGGCAAGTTCAAATTGGATCAATCCAAGATATACAGTCTGTATAGTTGATCAGTGCTGGTTGCCATTCCCTAGTTTCAAACCTGCTTAGCTACGACATACAAGGACGGTATATCTTTCTATAGATCCCTTTGCTTCTAGCCACCATGAAATAGTTGGTAACCAGCCCCAAACAACAATGGTAGAAACCAGCTGGTTACCTATTCAGGCAACTGGAAAGGTAGGGAATCATATCATCAATAAGATTTGGCTTAGCCCCTGAGATGATCCCAGATTTATGTTAATGATCAACCCCGAGGGCCTAGGGATGTATCATTTTTCGTCGTTCCATCCACCATCGTGGTGGGTGCAGCCAGCGCATGCCAGCGCCTTCGGACTCGGTTGTTGCAGGTCATGTGCTTCAGCTGCGTTGCTTCGGTGCATCGACTCTTTTGGGAGGTCCGCCCTCGCTGGGTCCCGGGGACCCCCAGGACGGGGCCCTGGGCGCGGCTGGTGAGTGCCAGCATTCAGCAACCATGAGGGGCGCGGCTGGTGGTTTTAACCACCGTCAATTTACAGGTTGGGGATGCCAGCCGCCAACAGTGGTCAACATTAATGGTTAATGGTGACCCAGGATTAATAAACCCCTGGTTGATTAACTAGGGGGGTTCCCATTTTAATGGAAAACCAAGGCTTTGAGGGGATACCCCCTAGTTAATCAACCAGGGGTTTATTACTCCTGGGTTACCATTAATCATGGGCAGTTAAACATAGGGGATACTAACCAACAACAACGGTTAAACAACTGACTTGTAGCCAACAGTTTCATGATGCAACTTGGTGTTTCTCAAAATGGGGAACCCGCAAATCATTATTTTTATCAACGATGCGCTGTATCATCCAACGGTTGGAGAGATCCGCTTGAGGATTGCCAACAAGTTGAAAGTCATGAAATCTAGTGATAAGACCCAGGATAGCCCGGGTATAGCCAACAGTTAGGTGACATGAGGTGACAGGCGTTATCCGTGCATGTTGCAACCCACGAATGGATAAAGTATCGACCTTCTGATGCTTCGTGCAGCAGCAAGAGGGCATGATTTCATACAGTGTTTCTGAGTGTTTGCCAACATCCCCATCCACCAAACTCAGCTGAAACCAACCACAGCTACTCTAGGTCCCAGGCAATCCTAGTCTTTGCGTGTAGGATCCTACCTTGGGAGTGCCTTCATGGCTGATGGCTCCCCAGCTCTGCTTCACCCGGACGACGGCTCATACCGAAGGTTCGAGGCCTGCAGCCCAGTGGTGGATAAGGAGGACCAATCTCCTGAGTCGCCATCCGTCTTTGCCACGCCTTTCCGGATGCCTGGGGAGGACTACTTGAAGGAACCTGGTAGCGCGGGCTGAAGCCGACCGTGCGGCCCAAGCCAGTTGCTGCTTTCATGATTTTCATGGATTGATCAGCGGCAACCAGCTGGAACTGTGCAAAGTTGTTGCTTGATGGCTATCGGTGACACAGACGGTAACATGTTCTTATGCGCGGGCACATCCTAGGCGTTGAAGCCAGATTGGATGTTCGCATTGTTTTGGTTGAACCATGTTTCAAGTGTAAACTGAAGAATCCCGATTTTTCCTTGCACCGCGAATAGATAAGCATTGCAGGTTCCCATGACATTCAATGTTATAGCGCATGCTGCCAACCTAAGTTCAAAGATATGAGACAGGTTGCCTGCTTCGATGGAATGGGGTCTTGAAAGAGCTGTTGAATGCAAGGATCAACTCCGGCAGTTGAAACATTACTAGATGTTACTATTCTAATCTAGCATATATATATATATTTGTTTTTTGCTTACATAAAATTATATATTAGATAAATAAGCAAGTATTTACATTATACAAATATATATATATATATATACAGGGGTTGGAGTGCACGTGCCAGGTGGGTCCCTCTATAGTTATGAGCTTGTTCCTAAGCCATTTAACCAAAGTTCTACCTACCATAACTGGCAACTACCCAAAGTTAACTTTGACTCAGCGACTTAGCTACCTAGGGGGCCCCTCCTTGTACCACCTTTCCCAAGGAATTTCACTTGTTCAGTGCGGTTGGGGTACCAGAAAAAACCGCTGAAACGCTTTCACATCAGGACGCGCCAGACTTCGTGCGGGAGAATGGTCACGGGGATCGCATGGCCCCACCGGCGCCGTCCACGTTCGCACGCTTGTCCTGGGTGGTGTTGCTGGTGTGCTCCACCGTTCTGCTTGGAATCCAGGCGTAACCAGGGGAGCTTCATGGCGGGGGCGAATCCCACTGGAGATGTTGAGTGGGGCCATGATTCAATATGATTGGGGGACAACTCAAACCTTTATTATGCGACCCTTTGGTGTAGATTTACCTGGATATGGAAAACTGCCATGTTTCATTGAGAAACTCAAGGGAATCATCAGCAATTGGTGGATGTCCATTGCCAGGTTAACCTACCAGAAGATATGTCGTATGTCAATGATGCTCTATTTCGTGTGCCATCAACCACCTGTCAGAACTCTTTGAGGGGTCCTTGGACTGGTGGGACTGGGGGGAGCTTCTGATCAGCAAAGCCAAGGAATCATTTTGCCGGACCTGTCGGTGGTTTTCGGTCTCACGGGTGGATTCTGCGGGGGCTTGGTGACCTTTGCTTTCCCTGCAATGTTCTACATCCGGGTGGCGAGGAAGAAAGGCGAGCGTCGCTTGAACTTAGCTTTGGCATGCTTTAACGCAAAAAAGGTTGAGTCAAAGACTTAAAATCTTAAGCTTCCAAAAAATGGCTAAGGCAAAAAACTTAAGCAGCCTGGGTGAAATTGAATGATTGGATCTGTAGCTCCTTCAATCTCCTTCATGCAATGTCATGACAAAGATCCCACCACAATCCTTGCCTTGGTAGTACGTTGATCCCTGGCCTTGGTAGCTCAGGTCTTTTTCTTGGCGCTTGGGCTGGTCACGTCCTCCTTTGGTTTGGTTTGTTGGCAGGCGTAGGCAGCTCTGCTCTGGTGGCGGTGACCGCTTGGGATTCACCCAACACGTCGTAGACGCCGAAGGGCGAAGGGTTGCAGCTCAGCAGGGCGTGTCAACGGAGGCCCTTCAGGGGATTCGCTTGAGCCGTGGTGGCGCAAATGATTTCACATTTAGCTCAGCTATGCCCCTTGATGTTACAAACGTTTTTTTTCCACTGTAAATCCAGTGGTTTCAAGGTTGGTAAGAACATTGGTTACCAATCTCTCTCGTTCAAACATTTCATACATTTTCATACCTATGTCCTCAGCTTGGTTTGCAAGTTGCCATCACTGTGTGTCATTTCTAGGTTTCAAGGCCGACTTTCGGAGGTGTCTTTTCGTTGTGGAAGTGCTTCCACTGGCCTCGTTGTTGCGAATGGGAGCGCTGTGTCCAGAGATTTGGTGACCCTAGGGTCAACAAAAGTGACATCATCATGGGGTATCCATGTTCATAAGGCGTGTGACAGCTCAACATATTTCTGTGGTTTGTTTGAACTTGAAAAAATCTTGAAAACATATTCACCAACAAGATTGTGAGTCGCCGGCTATTTATGATAAACCACTATAGATCGTCCATTCGAAGGCACACGCACACAGGTGTTCAGAAGTGATTTCGTACCCAATTTCTGGACAGCACCTGTATGATGTGACGCACCCAATACGGGCCCCATGGCGGCAGGTTTACATTGACATGCTTTGACCATCAATTCCTCTTTGCAGCACAAGCAATATTCCTGGGAGAGGGGGTGTTTGATTGGGTGACCGTCACATTGATATGGTTTGAAGCTGACTTCTCTTGCGAGGGGCTGCCTGGATACACCGCCTGCGCTAAACATCGCGCGGCTGGTGTCGAGGTTTGCCTCGTTTTGGATCGGAAAAAGGCGGCGTGGCCGGACCGGTTTGAAGCCCAACATGTGGCAATAACCAATAGGGGGTTCCATGGTCCTGGCTCCTATCCTCCAAACAGCTTCAGTGGTGGCACTTCAACAGTCATCGATTTTCAGATATAGCCATGGCGTGGACCCCAAAAATTGGGGATCCCCACAGTGGACCCGATGGCACCAACGGGTCTCGGTCTCGATATTTGCTGGTTTTTGAGAATCAGGCCATCCCATGAAACCTTAGTCAGGGCTTGTAAGATACTACCAATTGTAGCGTGCAGTAGTGAGCCAAAGGTCTACGACATGTTCCGGACCTGAGCAACCCGACATTGCTGGAGATTTACCCGTATGAGATGAGGTGATGGCTTCTAGCCGGCTAGGTTTGACACCTACCGCGGGCTAATGCCTAGCTGGTTGATTTGAGCGCTGAACATCCCAGTGAAGCATGACTTGGGTACAACAGGTAGCCCTTCAACTCTCAGTTTTGACTCACACGTATTGCTGCCGAGGGAGTACAAGAAAAAGAGCCAGGAGGACTACTTGATGATTCACATGGGGCCGGAGCCTCGGTGGAGGTGTTACTGTTCTCTACCAGATATCCTATGGTATTCGCATGTTATTGTTGTTCATGTTGGTTGGGATGGACCACATCGTGCCGATTCTAGTGGCAATGTCGAGCTCAGCTTGACGCAATTTGCACAACTCAGGCCATTTGATGTAGAGGTTTGCCCATGGTGGTGCCTACTGACCGTCCCTAGATGATGGTACACCATGGCTTTGGACAATTGGGGGGTACACCATACCTTTGGACAAAGCCAAGTACGTCTACCCACCCAATTGTTCAACCAACAGGTAGATTGATTAGATTGCCCTCCTCAAAACTAACGGCTGGACCGTCTCAGATGGTGCTTGGTGATTGGCAGGGTGCTCATCGGGGAGGATCCAATGATGTTTCTTCCAGTCGGAAATCAATGAAGTCTTGATGACAACTCAGTGATCGATAATGGTTAGTCTATGGCTAATCTATGGTTGATAATGGGCAGGGAGAGAGAGAGAGAGAGACTAGTGGTTAGATGGAGGTTCATTGAGGGTTAACATTGGTTCATTGAGATTTTATAATGTTGAATAGTAGGGTGAAAAAGGACCAACAGTTGCCACCATGATTTACTTGGCACTAATTACTCAGGAAAAGACTTCACCACTCCCTGGCCCGATTTTTTCCATTCACTCTGGAGTTAACGGACTCCCTGTGTGTACATCCCTGGAGTTTGCATTGGAGAGAAGGTTTCACATTCACATCACCACACGCCACCACACGCCACCACACGCCACCACACATCACCACACATCACCACCAAAACCCTGCTATGTTTCAATCGTTGCCAACCAAGGGGTAACCAACCTTCATCAATCACACTGTTATATCATTGTTAAACGAATCTATGGTTGGCCATCAAACAAACCATCGTTAAACAGGGATCACCCCTTTCATCAATCATCAATCAGACCAACCGCCATGGCTTGCTTGATCCTAGCGGAATAGCGAATCGGTGGCCACTTCTGCACCAGGTTGACCAAAGCCCATCTCAACAAGGCAAATCCGGGCCGGGACCCAGTTGATGGTGATGGGCTAGGCAACCCATCTCCAAAACATGAGTTTTCATCAGCATGTAGGGTGTCCTGACGGTGATGGGAAAAAAACAAGGAACTAGGATTTATCAAGAGATTGGAGGGATTTATCATTATCAATACGGTCCGTGGATCAGTTTTGAACAGGTTTACTGTTGTGATATATCAGTTGAATCGTTTATCAGCTTAGTTGACTAGATCAGATAATTCATTAATCAAGTGTTGATTGACCCAGAATAGTTGATTGCTTATCAGCTTTGTGGGGATGGTCATCAGACCATTTGGCGTCTAACGATGTTGCCATAGTGCCATAGTTGATTGATTATGCTTGGTGATTCTTGAGGTTCTTGAGCATGGCTTTCCATGGCTACCAAAAAAATATACAATGCGGATAATATACTCCTACAGGACGAAAGTTTGCGGACAGTTAGTGGCTAAGCTTTTTTTTGTCAAAATGCAATGTAAGCACGTCACCCTCATGCTGCGGCCCCCTCCACCCCGTACACTAAATTGTAATACTATATATTTAGTACGGGGTGACCGGGGCCACAGTGGCACAGACCCTTTCAATGTAGGATTCTAGGGGGAGAGGGTTGTCCAGGGCCAAGCGTTCACAACTTTTGTCTGGTCCATTGACATATTCTTGTGAAGTATGCATATTGCTGGTAAGATATCAGTGAGACATTGCTGCTTAGCCATCCCTGTTTAGCAATGACTTACTTCAAAACTCTTACAGGAAGGGTCAATGGGTGGTCTCTAGGATTGAAGGAGCTTGCTTGGAAATGCTGGGCAGTTCAGCGTCAGGCTGCAGCCAAAGCAAGCCGCGCAGGAACGGCGATTCCCTGACGGAGTTTTGTTGGGGATGGGGTGGCATGTTGTTAGTTCAAACATGACCAGAACAAGGTATAGCTGGGAACTTCGACATTGATGGGAACACACACACTGTGCAGACTATGGCAGAGAGGCTGCCCAAAGCCTTCTTTGTCAGTATATGTGCCTTTTGGCTCTTTGAATGAAAATTTCGCTTTTGTTACTGAAATGTGTTGGGATCAATGTCCTCACTTTGTTTGACTGATTGTAATGTCTTCTTGGTGCATTCTTGGTCTCAGGCCTTTGTTGGTCTTGTATTTTTTGCAAGTTTTTGCAGATTTAGCAATATGAAGCAATGTGATCCATTTGCGGGTGTGTGCGTATAAATGTATTTAATTATAACTGTATATTTACACATTCCAAAGATGCATGTTAATCTAGTTGTCTATATATATATATCTATATTCGCAACTATTAGTATCCTGCATGAACCCTATGTAACTATGTTCATTTGGGTGCATAGGTGTGAGTATAATTGTGTATCATTGTGTTTTTATATGGTGGTGTCTCGAAAGGGACCCCAAACAATAGATGGTTTATTGCTGTAAATGATGAATGAAGGATGGTTCAGGGGTTACCCCATTATGAGAAACACCCATAGATGTATGTTTGTTTTTGATTGGAGGTTGACCGACCACCGTAATCATAGCCCAAGAATGGTAGATGCAGCCTCTAACCTCGATGGCCAGCGGAAGAGTCGCATCCGACCTGAAGGACTGGGCCATTCACAGAGCTCCCCTTCACTCTTGCTGCATCCTGAGCTGATCGGGGGTTCACCCAATGGTGCGGGTTCACTGGTGAGCCAGTTGGTAAGGCAGCAGCTCCTGGAAAACGGCGCAGATCTCCCGAGAATTCTTGATTGACAAAAGTTACTTCTTGTCGTAGTCAAGGTTGTGTTGGCAACAGCTGGCTCAGTGGTTCTTTCCATTTTCCCACCTCTTGCCTAGGGTGATTGTTCATGTCCTGAAGCCGTTTCAGCTGCAAGGGCCGCTGAACCGTCATTGACTGATTGTACACAGATAGAGGTTCCAAGAGGACTGAAGAAGACCTGTCAGTTGGTCTTCCTGTGGCACGATGTGCGAACCTTTTTCTACGCACATGCCCCCTAAAACCAACCAGACTATTGAACATTGGATTATAGTCTATAGTAGTCTATAGCATATATTAGGTTGGTGGTTTGAAACATGATTATTTTCCTGAGTAATTACTAAATATAACAACTGGTTGGGTGGCCAATGCTTGGCATAGGGGTTGAAACCACCAATCAGGTAGGTTATATCCATCAACCTATAGGTTCAGGCTTATAGTACACCCATCTTGGATGGGACGCCACGCGCCCTAAGGACCGAAGGCAATGTGGCCAAGCATGCCAAAGCGACCAACTCCAAGGCTAAGCTGCGCGGGGGCCGCAAGGGTTATGTGAAGCACCTGGGGCCAGGGGGATGGGCACCACAGGGTGCCACCATGTACCATGCATTCATCGTTGGTGAGCACCGAGCAGCTGCGCAGGCTCGCCGGCGAATTCCTTCCGAGGCGCGGCTATCCTGGGAAGGGCACCATGACTGATCAACACAGGTTCGACAGGCATTTTGATCAAGGTTGAGAATGCCTACCATCATTTACCAACCATCAAATCAGCATCAATACAAGCAATGATGTCGACAATTATGATCAAATATGTCATGGTCAAATGAACCACCAGCATATTCATATATGAACCATAATAACTTCACATATGAACCACCAGCTCTCCAACTACCAGCTCATTCACCTCCTTTGGAAGGCGATGGTCAAATGAACTACCAGATCTAGTTGAGTCCTGTGCCAGGTTTCCCAGTCCTTGGCTTCTGAGGCGACCGCCCGGGTGGTTGGTCATGGTGTGACATGGAAGGTTTGGAAAGTTTGTAGCTTTGACATGGGATGATTTTCCATGGGTTTTATGGCTGTTGACATGGAAAGATTTGCTTGTTGAATTTGGAAGGTGTTTGGTTGGAAGAGTTTTGTTGGAAGGTTTTGGGAAGGTTTGGGTATGTGCGTTTGTTGTTCTTTCTTCATGGTGATGTTGCGTCACCCATGTGCATTACTTGGATCCTGTTGTTCCGTTTCAGCTATAAATTACTGTATCCTTGCCAGACTTGGTTGCAAATGGGTGGTAGCTTGTGGTTGTTGATCTAGCTCCTGACACATTCGCTAGTTGCCAAAAAAAATCATAGATTCACATGATGCCAGTCCCCTCACTATCCCAAGAAATCGGCCTGCGGACACAATGTGTGGATGTATCCAGGTTGGTTGTTGATCAATATCCCCATCATCAACCATCACCAAGCATTATCAACCTTGTGTGTACTAGCATGGATGGAGACACCCATAAAGTATCATAAAGTCCCATATGTCGTAGCTATGCATTTTTTGTTTCAATGCACCATCCACCGATGTAACTCATCCATGATAGTTGTGCATGCAGAGTTCTATCAAATTCTTGGTGCACATGTTTGTACTTATTGATTTATTGTTTGCTTTTTTAACCAGATGTATATGTTTGCATGTATTTATGTATATTTATTTATGTATATGTCGCAAAAGCCGACACCCCCGTTTCAATTATGGCGTTGTAAACAATCATATTTACTTAATATATCACATGTATTTAATATGTGTGTATATCGATTTCCATTTATAACTTGTTTTGCGTGTAGGCCACATATTCAGAACATAGAAATCATGGAAGGCACAAACTCGTTTGTTGGTTATCGATTTCCTTTACTAGCACATATTCTGTATATAGTACATGTTATAGTGTATGGATATATGCATGTAATGTATTATAATGTATTCCCATATGTGTGCGAAAAAACCATCCAAGAGTTACTGGGTTGTTTTTGGTTCGGCGACCAGGGTTGACACCAGGCCTTGCCCAAAGTGCAGCAGGAGGGGACCCCGTGGCGTGAGAAGATCTGAAAACATAGGAGGATTGAGACTGTTAGCTATACCTTTGGCTTAGGTCCTAGGTGCTTACTAGCCATATGTAAAGCCAAATGTAGTTGGTATATCCCATTGCTTACCCATGGTTCATCCTATAGGTCCTAGTTGCTTACTAGCAGTTCTTTTGAATCAGAAAGAAATTAAGCTGGAGCTTTCATATCTGTTAATCCTGAAGCGCCTAAAGAATCGTTCCTGGTGGCACTCTTTCCTAAGTGCCGGGAAAGAAACAGACAAATTGTTGAAAACAAATTGGGCGTTTCTCAAGCCACAGGGGACCAACTATTTTTGAAAGACATCGTTTTTCAGAACAGTGGACAGTGTCAATGTCCAGACTCTTGTGCCCAAGTGAGGCTCGAGTATTCTATGAACCAATATCCATGGGCATGGATATCTCCCTGGCAGGCCGCAACTTTCATGTAGAAACTCCATGGGTTGGAGGGGCATGACCAGCCCATGCTGACCTAAGCCCCTTGGTTTGAAGGGCCACGCCGCGAGGATCCCGTCCTCGCAGTGATGATGAACGGACCGCCGCTGTTCTCACCTGCCCTTTGCACTCGCGTGCCTCGCCTGGGCTGGTGCTGTTTAAATCCTCCGGGCGAATCGCCGCCGGCGCAGGGGCCGTGGCCCTGTGGCGCTCGGCCATCCACGACTGAAACGTCGCGGATCGAATCCACCTACCACGGTTCTTGGTGGTGACTGAGGCTTGAGAATGATGGAACATCAATTTGGATCAATTTGGTGGTTTCTCAAATAGGGGTACCGCAAAATCATCCATTTTAAACCATCCATAGTAATAAACCAACTATTTTAGGGGTCCCCTATGGCTTGAGAAACTCCCATTTGCCAAGGCACAGTCAGTTGCGACCGCTTTTTGGTTCCCCGGCTTCCTTCTCGCCGAGGCATGCAACGTGCTCATGTGACGTGCAGGTTGGCGCTCGCAAGCTGGGTGCTCCAGGGGTGTCCATAGATCCCTGGGAGTGGGAGGAGCTACCTGCAGCGGTCTGACCAAATGGTGGGTTGGATATGGATCCTCCCGCTGCAGCTCCTCCCATTTGGTTGGATATGACCTACCAAATATAGTGGTTGGATATGATATTACTTTGCATTATATTCATTTGTCGATGGGGCATTCCCATGAACCAGCAGCTATGTTTTTCGAAAGAGTGATGGCAGGGAATTTGACACAAGTGTTCAGATGAATTAGTTGCAAGGCCGTTGTGTTTCAATCTGTTGATATTTGTTGTGTCATTTTACTAGTCGCAGTGCTTTCATTCGCAGGACGTTCACTGAACTCTACTGCAAGAAGGTGAAGCCCTTCAACAATAACGCGGGATGACACATGATGCGTTCTCCGTCTAGGCACATTTGTTCCAACCTGAACTCTTGAAGTCTTTGCCGCGGCTCCAGGCACATTTTCTGCCCGCGCACGTGATTGTTTCACTGATTTTTTGGTTTAGACTCACTGGCGGTTTCGCAGTTTTGAAGGATCGTCGGCCCCTGTCAATAGTCACTGGCTGCTATATGGCTAAAAAAGATGCATTAAGGTCATCCGTACTTTTCGACACCAGCAGATTTTTGAAAGGCTGCCTAGTGGTGCCCAAAGGGAATCCGGTCCAAAGCGTGCAGTCTTACAGATAGGGAAAGGAACCGCTGAAGTGATTCGACATTTACATTCTCCTGGGTCCCACTTTAGTGGGGGTGCCGAGTGCCCCTTGGGACTCCCATGGACCCATCGATTTTGGACGTGCTTTGGAGCATGTGGATCACCGCAACTCTTCAGAGTTGGAACCGGTTGGAACCACCACGGGCAAAATGAGCACAGCAATTACTGCAACCAACCAAGGACCTTGGTTGATTGATATGTTGATCATCAATTGTTATAGTTATAGTCGTACTTAGTAATTGGTTAACTGATGATTCTTGGTCAATCAGTTTAATATCCCATACAGATATGATCATTGATCATGTTGAGTAATGGCCAAGGACCAGGAACAACAAGCAGCCAGTGTGAACATTTTGATAGCATCAAGAACGGCAGTCATGGTGGTTGATCAGCAATGACAGCTCCAATAACGCACTTCTGGATGGCAGCTCCAGAGCACAGCCGACAGGGAATTGCTGCTTCACTGTGTGTGTGTGCTGCTGGGAGGATCCATGTCGTTGGCTACCCGGGATGTGATTGAAATGATGTCCTTGAGATGTAACCTGCAGGAACCCGGTACCATTGGTTAAAACAAAGCTTTCCGGCAGAGTTTCCCACCGACCAACTCAGTGAGACATGTGGCTATGGGTCAATATCAATCATCAACATTAAGCACCAATAATAGGGAAAACAGCCTGGTTAATGATGGGAACCAGGGGGACTAAGGGTTTTGACCCACAGCCATGTATCTCCTAATTACCAGTGAATCTATGTGTTTTTCTCCGTTTGGCAGATCGGCAGTGATGTAACATGCGAAAGTGCCCCGGTTCAGTACGCTTTGATGCGGTGTCCCTTCAGAGAGCACAGTTCAAGGTCGGAAAAATCCAAGCATGGATACTATTGCCAGGCAAAATTCTGCACTTGCATCCTAGCAAGAACATGCCAACAATTGCCAGGTCGCACTCCAACTGTGTCACAATTATTGTTATTTCATATGATTTCTGTAGAGCAGTTCTGGTCGTATGCCATGTTTGTGAGATCCCTCCTGCAGCATCAGACCGTGCCAGCTGCTCAGAAGAACACTCACAGCCAAAGGCTGCCTGCAGTGAACAGACAGATGGGAAATTTGGGAAAAAGCAGCTCCTCAGGGTAAGTGGTTGACTATTGGATGGCCATTCACTGATGGGAGATGGTAGAGAATTACGTCGTATGCAGATGGTTCATAAACAGTCAACAAGTGGTGCGCAAGCCGGCACTGAAGAGCATGAGGCAATGGGCTCCCAGTTATGTGGCAGTTTTGTTTTGTGATTGCAGCAGTGTCCTTCACAAACCGCGGCCTGCCAAAAAACAGACTGAGTCCAAGCAAAAGCATTCACATCTGCAAGTTGGAGGGTGGGTCATAGTTTTCCACCAAGTCGCAAGTTGGCCAACCAACCAACTTGACCAAAAACATGGTGCCGTTGACCAACCAGTCCCGCGTTTGGGCACCAGGGTGCCGGAAGTTACCGCTGAGTAGCCAGGATGATGATCAATCATTGGTCAGCCATGATGAACCATGATTTGTCACCAGCGAATTATCAATTAACCATCGCTTAGCATCACCAATGGCCAATAATTTACGGTTATTAGCCACCAATTGACCACCATTGACCATCCGCAACGCAACCATGAATTAACCATCAGATCGGGACCAAATCAGCACCATCAACCATCCATTTGCGATCAATTAGCAATCCATTAGTCATCAATGAACCACCCTTAAGCATCCACGAACCATCGTTTACCTGCCCCAAGTCGCCGCCCAGTCACTACCAGCAGCACCAGGAGACCAAAGCCGCCTGCGGCTTGGGATATGGTCCAGATGCCTCCGTTCCTCGGATACTGTGATTGGCGGGCCTCGGGATGCGGCCAGCGGTGCAGCCATGGTGTGCTGTCAACAGATTGGATGGAGGTCGTAAGCAACAGTAGTAGCTGACATATTATATGCAACTGTAGTGTATTGCACTGCAATGGATATTGTCCTACCATGTATGCAACCATAGCGGTTAATATTCCTGGTATAGTGTATTGCACTGACTCGTACGACACTGGCTAGCACATGTCATTGTATACTTTGGTTATTAACCATTGTTATTGTATGCGACAACGCTGACTAGTGCAACCAGCAATAGTCGCCAACAATAATCACTATCCTTTGGCAATTTGGTACGTATATAGCTGGCTGCAACAGCCTAGCTGGACCTTCGGGATGGCGGTGGAGAGAGCGAGATAGCTGGCTGCAAAATCCGTTAGTTGTACATCTACCTATCAGACATGGTGTTTTTTCCACTACTTGGGAGGGTTTGCCGTTGGGAAATGTAAGATCGCGATGGAAAGTCCAGAGTTTTCATGGAACCCCCCTGGGAAATCATCCATTTATGGTTGATCCATTGCCATGTTGCGGTGTTAGCAAACGAGAGCTACATCCAACTCTCCGGGGCAACAGCTTTGATCCAAAAAACATCAAAAAGTCAGAAGAACAAATTCGCTAAATCACTGACTTTGAAGCAACAATCGCCCCAAAATCCCTTCAGAAACACAGCTTCCATCAGCTTCCAGCAGCTTCCTTGGTGAGTAAACACAGCTTCCACCAGCTTCAGCAGGGACTCTCCTCAGCCTCGAGGTGCTGGACGTCGAAGTGATCAAGTCCAACCTGGGCGCCGGGAACCTGGTAGCGCCTGGCGCAGTGGCGCCTTCGTTGTTGCTTCAATGGCGCAATGGTTGGTCCATCTGCGGCTGTTGCCGGGTTTTTTCCCTAGGCCCTATGCTTGTAGTTGCCATGAAATAGCAGGTAACCAGCTGGTTTCCGGCATTGTTCTTAGGGGCTGGTTACCTAGCGGTCAGTGGAAGAATAGGGTTTTGTTGGCTCAATGGCTTTTGCTTGCTGAATGACCAGTTCCTTGAGTGATTTGACTAGGTTTGTTGGCTTAATGATCCAGATTTGTGCCCCAAACATTTCTGTGTTTTTTCATGATTTTGTTGTGTCCCTTGGCTTTGAGTTTGTTCGCGCGTGCATGTCAAGTTGCACACACACACAGACATACAAACAATTGCAGGTTGAAGGTTTGACTTGGAGGTTCGAAATCTTGGATTTGATTCCATTCCTGCATGCGAAGAGTAGCCATTGCAACAAGCATTTGTTATACAGTTCATTCAACTAAGCAACCAACTGATCTACGGAGTGAGTGGGAGGCCGAACCCATAGTGATGCCCTAGCAAAAAAAAGCAACTGATCTATCAATCAGCCAACAAATCAATCAATCAATCAATCAATCAATCAATCAATCAATCAATCAATCAATCAATCAATCAATCAATCAATCAATCAATCAATCAATCAATCAATCAATCAATCAATCAATCAATCAATCAATCAATCAATCAATCAATCAATCAATCAATCAATCAATCAATCAATCAATCAATCAATCAATCAATCAATCAATCAATCAATCAATCAATCAATCAATCAATCAATTGTGTTGCCTCGTTCTCGTCACGGACCTTCCAAGGTCCAAACGTTCAGCAGTGACATGCGGGCAACGATTTGTCGCAGCCCGAGATGTGTGCAGAGCCGTAGGTCACAAATGATCACAGGAGATGACAGGAGCTGGCCAGAGAGCAACAGATGACAGGTGTAGACCTTCCAGCGTTCTGGTTTGCTGGTTTCCTGGGGGGTTGGACCATAGGCGAGCGACTGAAAACGCCAGCCCTTCGGGACATCATGATCGTGAGTTGTTGTGGAAGTGTTCTTACCATGGCCATGGCGAAAAGTGCTGGTAGTAATAAACCAATCATTTTTGGGGTCCCTATGGCTTGAGAAACCACCAAATCGGGTCGATGACTGTTGTGACCTCACCAGTGCGGTACTGGTTGGTAGGACGCTTTGAATGGTAGTTGTGTTGATCAATCTTGTGACCTGAATGATATAAATTAAATGGCTGATATGAACAATATGGTACATTGAGGGTACAATAGTGGGCCACTTGCTCGCCCTCAGCCCAGCTGAACCTCCGGGATGGCGATGGATAAATGTTCCGTTAATGGTCGGTAGGTGTCGGTTTGGTGCCAATCAACTTTCAAACCTTGGAGGCTGCCGCATGGCCTGAGGTGAGCAATCCTTTTGTCGAGGACAGATTGCTGGGGCCCCCAGTTGTGCCAGGTGAGCATCTGAAAGATACAGTTTGTATGGCTATGGGTCAATGTTAACCAGCAATAATTGGGATAATAACCAACAATAGTCATGAATCTAATGGTTAATGATGGGGAACTAGGGGTACAGGGTTTGGATCCACAACTACATTCGTTCATGGTGATAGGGTTAAGACTCGTGCATTGATTTTGGGTTAGTGCTATAATGGTAGGATGATGGTTGGTGATCGCGCTGTCAAATACATACACGCATCTACAATACAAGATGTGCCTTTAAAAAGTGCATATCTAATAGTGCCTGTACCTAATTCACACCACCAAACCACAAGTATAAACCATCAACACTGTTAAAGATGGTTGATGGCTCAAAATGATGAGAAAGAGAGGAGGAGGACTCCTGGTGTGGCATTCTCCTCATGTGTCCACGTGTTTGGTGGTGTAGTGAAGCTTCATCAGATATGACTGATATGACTCAACCATTTGGGCTCTTGACGAGCTTGAGTTCAAATAAGGCAAAGATCTGACAGCATTGATGTCTTGAAATCAAAGATGTCAACCTGTGTCAGCCAGGCAGCCAGGGGTCAGCCAGCCAGGGAAGCTAGGGCACGGCACGGCGCTGCCAAGGCACGAATGGCAGATCTCTTCAAGAACTGCTCGCTTTCTCAGCTTTGAGCTGCGGTAGCCACACCGGTAGCTGGCAGATCACTGGGCGAACCTGGCGCCAGTTGGTAGTGTTTGGTCATTTGGTTAGCTTGACTCGGTTTGACTCGGATTAACCACTACTAGTGGTACTATATGGATTGTTAACTTGTTTGATCATGTTTCTCTGTTCAATTCTTTTTCAAAACCATCTTCGGTGTTCATGATAGAATCAGGATTCTTTAGGATCATAATCAACACCACTATGAATGATAGCCGATCATTCTCCCGAACATAAGCTTCAGCCCATGTCTTGTGCATCCCAACTTCCTCGAGGTCCAGGAGAATCTGGGACCAAGGGAGAGCGTGCACGGCTGGTGGGGGGCCACAGACGCTGCGAGCGCTGCCGGTGGGCCGTAGCTCAGTGTCATGGGTAGTAGGTGAATATCGAGCTATAAGCATCCTGTTGATGTATACATCGAATATCCCTCATGTTCAGCATTTTATTGCTCACATGGGCTAGTTGTGAATCTCCAAGTTGACATTCGATATTTGAGCCAAAAGCAGAACGAGGATATAGTCATTCTCATGACGAAGATATGGCGTATCAACTGTATCTTATACCATTTGGCTGTCATTATCATTCCTTATCAACATCATGAAGCGCAATTGTTTAACGCTTATTAGCCATTAACCATCATTAACCACAATGAACCATGATCAACCATTACTACTATTCCCCTTTGGTGAACAAACAAGGCAATGGAGAATCCATCATGTATAGCTGGTTTCCCAGGGTTTCCCTTGAACAATGATGATTTTGCATTGCTATGTTAGATCGCCAGAGGGTATTACCTCCCTACTTCAGCATTACTATTATTGTGGTGAATTTTTTATAACTATCCTTATATTTGGTTATTAACCATATTGTTATTATTATTATTGTTATTATTGTTATTATTACTATTATTGTTATGGTAATATATCAACCATTACCTCCCTTGGACGCCCCAGCAAAAAAATATTACCTCCCTACTTCAGTATTACATCTGATCCCATTTTCAGCTCCTGGGACCGTCCTCCAGGTGCGGATGCTTCTGGGCACGGTCAAGTCCTGCACACGAGCAGGTGGAGCGACGGTCAATGTATCCTGGCGATGGCGCTGCTGGGGGTGCTACAAGGGGGGCCAGCTGTTGGCTTAGTTGGCTTAGGATGACTACTGGTTCTCTGGGTGGATTATAGCTGGTTTGTGATTTCAAACATATTTATTTTTCCCAGATATTGTTAACAAATGGTTGGTTGACAAGCCTATTGTTCATTGAAACCACCAACCAGGCAGCTACTGCCTCAGCTTCTTAGGCTTTTTGGAATATGATGGATTTACCATATAGCCACTAAAAGTTGGACTTTTAGCAAATTAGCTGGTTGGTGGTTTGCTTGACATCTTTTTTTGTTTTTCCAGAAGCAATTATAAACAAATGGGTAGTTGACAAGCCTATCTTTCATGGGGGGTTGAAACCACCAACCAGTGGTAGATGTAGCTGTACTATTCAAAAGGGGCAAAGGGAGGGCCCCCTAGTCAACGGAGTTGGTTCAGCACTAGGGTAACCACTAGTTATGGCAGATATAACTATAGTTGCACGGTTAATTGAACAACCCACCGGCCCGGCCATGAAGCGATGCAAAACTCAGGTTCACGTCAATGTGTCAGGGAGTCTCGGTCTTCAGCGACCCTTTGGCAGAGGGAAAGCAATGTGGATTCGGTCGCTTTCCCATTCAAACACTTCCGCTTTTTGCATAGGTTTATTTGCCTACAGAATTGTCGGGGTACATTGAGCACTTATCGTCGTAGATACAGTGGTGTCGGCATCAATGATGGTTTGATTTTGGTTGGACATGGTCCACTACTTCGACCAGTACATGTTTCACTAATAGAGGTAGAATGTGCCCCATGCATTGACAGTCCCAGTGGTTACTACAGTGGATTCTTGTTTAATTCTTGGTGATATTTCAAATGGCTATAAGTCATGAGTTGAAAGGTATTACCCCTGCATAGCTGACTACGAATGATCAATAGCTTACCAATAGCAAAAAAAAGTTGATGGGACTACCGGACTACCCAGTACAACAATCCACCGTACTGGCCGTCATTATCCGTCATGCCCCACCATTGACCACCGGTAACAAGCATCAAGCATCACGACGAGTCAACCATTAACCAATCGTTATTCACCACACTTTCCAATCACTTTCCACCACGTTTCGCTTTCAGCCAGCAGTTGATTTTACCATAACTGGCTGTTGGTTGGGAGCGATGAGCTTCACCAGGGGTTCCCACACAGGGGTAGATTTGGAGCTACCAGGAGGGTTCTAACCAAATGTTAGTTGAAATCCACACAAATTTAATTTGTTAGTTAAGCTCAAAACTAGAACTCCAAGTGATGGTTCTAACCATCAATTCCTGATGATTTTGCTTAGAACCTTCATTAACCTGAGCAGTTACTGGTTCTCACTATAGATGACTGGCTGGTGGTTTCAAACATTTCTTATTTTCCCTAGTGGTTATTAACAATTGGTTGGTTGACCAAATATTTTTCAGAAGGGTTGAAACCACCAACCAGATACTTATATCACCATAGTGATGGTTATGCCTATTAATGATGGTTATAGCCGTTATAGCCATTAAGATTTCATGATCCATTAACCTATAGATGAAGGTCACCAGTCCCTGCGAAATGCATCATGAAATGCATCACCCTGGCGGCTCAGAGGCTGAACCCAGGAGAACATGATGGCCTGGCTGCGGCCGCGGCAAGCTCAGCCGCAGGCAGTATGGGAGTGGGAGAAAATCAGCAATCATAGGGGATAGAATGGCAGTCCAAAGCAACTGCCTTTGTCTCGCCCCTCAGCTAGGCTGAGGCAGATCTGATCTGAAGGCGATGGAGAGAGAGAGGGGATAGAATGGCTAATGGTTGTTGGTTAATACTAGTGATTAATGGCTAATGATCATGAGAGCTAATGATTAGCAATGGCGGTATGGCTAGAAAGAGGGACTATAATGGCTAATGATTTAGGTTAATCAGTGGTTTAACCAGTGGTTAAAGCTAGCCAGTGGCTAATTTCTCCCATGATTAGCTGGTAAGAGGGACTATAATGGCTAATGATTTAGCTTAATCAGTGGTTAATCAATGCTCAATCCGTTGTTCCTTGGGAATATAGTGCTTAAGATGCTTAAGAATGATGGGATGAGTGTTGATCAGTTGGATGGTCTACATTCATGGACTTTGAGTTTTACTGTTTTTGGCGTGGATTTACCATAGATCCACGATAAAGTTTTAGCAGGGACCTATCAGCTACCATGTCGTGGCTGACTGTCAGTTCAAGGAATGTTCAACCATGGCACATGCAACTCCAATATCAGGGAGCAGGCAGAATTCACAGGATAAGGGAGTTGGGTGCTTTTGGTAGCTCATTTGAACCAAGAAAAACGTCAGATATCATTCAATCGGTTTTGATCAACCATGGAGCCGCCCGTGGTGGGATAATGATCCGCAAACCATTGTCAACCATGATGACGTGCCCGTCATTCCCCGGATCCTCCAGCTATGGTTGGTGTCCGCAAGCGGCTTACGAACCATGAGAAATGGCCATCATCAAATTGACCCACCAACTGTTGATGAACCATCAACCATTTGATGAATCAACCAACCACTGATGAACCTTCTCCCAAGGTTCAAGAGGCCTTGGCCAGCAGACTGCATTCTAATTGGCCGTGGTGGCTTAGCGCCTGCCTCAGCGGCGCGACTCTTCATCCCGTGGCCATGTCAAATGTCCATCACCCGGTCGGTTCGAAGGAAGAAGATCTACATATATGGGAGTCTCAGATCTTCTCGGAAGATCCCATATGTAGCCGCCATCCCCAACTTTTCCAGCAAAGAACCTGTAGCGACCAGGAGGAAAAAAATATATGGAGGTTTCTCGACATGTTGTTGCCCGTAGCACCGTGGTGCATCTACTCGTTGGTTTTAACGTGTGACTGCGCGATACTGTGTGACTCATGTGTCACTGAGCCAAGCCACCAGGTTTGGATTGGCCCGTGTACCTTCTGGCCTGGTTCAGTGGCGTGCCCACAGCCTTCTGGCGGCAGCGCCGACCGCTTCGCAGTGGTGATTGGTTGGGGATGGTGCTGTGGGTACATATGGGGTGATTTTAGATCTGAATTACACCCCTATACTTGATGGCAAATGACCAGCTATTTGAGGTACACAAAGGGTTGGTGCATTAATGTTGATCCAGCATGAATTATGAGCCATAAGAGTACTTCGGGCAATGGAATGTACCCCATAGTTTGATTATCCGAAAAGCTCGAGCAGGTCACTTGCTCACTTGGTGAGCGTTGCGAAGCCCGGCTGGCCGAAGAACCTTCCGTTGTTGCTGCCCCGAAGCGCCCAGGGGACTGCGGCCCACATGGCCCATTCCATGGTGTCGGTGAATGTACGGCCGCACTACCCTCGAGTGGACGCCTGGAACTTGGAGCGGGTTGGTGGCCTGGAGCCAGGTCCCGGTCCATCGAAAGGGGGAGCGAGGCCAGGAGCGGCCCCCAGGAGTGGTGGAACCAAATGCTAGTTGGATCTAGTTGGAACCAAATGCTAGTCAACCAGGAATTGATCGAAAAATTGCTAGTTAATGACTTACGCATTTTTTTGGAAGAAGTGGGTTGAGTGAAACATCATTATTGTTTCTACTGTTCAGCATGGGTGCATGCACGGCTGAGAATCCTCCACTTTAGGTCAGTATTCTTGAGACATGTTAGTTAGTTCGTGAATCTCAAGTAGTTCTGATGGTAGGTTCCTGAATGAAAGGGGGGCATGCATTTGTAAATTTCAAGGTGTTCCTCCAAGTCTACCTGGATGAAGCTTGCAACAGCTGCCCCTTTTTTATGTTTTGATCGTTGATTGGATAGAGCATCATGGGGCCAGCTGTGTTGTTCAATGGTCAGTTAAGTGGCGCTTAATGTGAACGATATTTTTCCGAAAGGAGCCTGCGAGAGGCAAATAGTTAGTGACAAAAAGGGCTGGAACTAATCCGTCAAAACTGCCCAATGAGTGGTGCAGTCCTGATTCTGACCCTTAACAGTATGATAGATGCGTTCATTTTTTGGTTGCTTACATGTTTGACCCGGCGGGTGTGTATGTTCGCTCGTACATACGTGGGTTTTCCTGCACCCTTAGCGCGAAGCACCAACAGCACACCGTTGCTTTCTAGCATTTACATACGTTTCTTCATGTTTGCTTGTTGAGCAAACTAAGTCCACATAAATGCTCACATAGTCTAAAAGTATCGCTGATTCCTGTGGTTTTCTTTGTTTAAATCTTACGCGCTTACACATGCGCATTTGTATACGTGTTCTCTTTATTGTTTCGGCAAGGCATTCATTCATATTTTTTACATGTAAGCATTTCAACGCACGTGCGAATGGAGGATGCTGGAGACACAAGAAAACTTTTACATACCACGTAGATCTAGACCCTGCAGGCATTCACTTTTTCAAACAACATATATTGACTCAGCTGCATATATGTATCCACGTGTTTGTTCCCTGCATCATCAAGAACGCATCAATTACCTTGTTGTTGGCTTCGGGTGGCCACGAGCCGCTGCTAAGGTTTGGTCGCGCGTTGGGGGAATGGCTGATGTGGCTGTGCCGGCTGGGCAAGAAGCCGTGGCCTTCATTCCCGACGATTTACCTGGTGGGTCGGGTGCCCCGCGGTGCACTGTGGTGCCCCATTACGGCAATGCTGATGTTAACCCACCCCCCTTGCAGGCACCAAATCTTGGTGTATTTTTCAGGTTTCGATATTCTGGAGGGTGCGTTGGTGGATCGCACATTTGGTAGGGATTGTAGCCAGCCTTGGGAAAAATCCGGAGCTGAAACGGCGTCTCCGGCCGTCATGAGTACAGTACGGCTGGATTCTTAGATCGTGGCTTCGAAACTGCCAGTGGAGGTACGTGGAAGGTATGTGGTTTTGCCAGCTGAGTTGTAGATTTGTTGGGTTTTCTCACCCATACCAGAGCATTCAAGCACGGAGTATATGAACGATCAATCATATAAGCGACAAGTGTGTGATTGTCATGCGATTACAGATTATCCGCTTTTTCCTACGATGAGGATCCACGGGGGGTTCCTAGTTTGCATGTACCCCACGTCAGCCACATTGTGCTCAGGGCCTGTCAAGGCTGCAGCGTCAGGAACTTGCAAGTGTTGGCAGCCCGGCATCCCAGCTATTTGCGGCCTGCTGATGGTTGTTGGCTGGTGGGGAAATTGTAAGCTGCAGGTGCTTTTGGACCAGGTGTTGACAAACAACGGCCAAGCATTTCGGAGGGGTCCTGAGGCTAGTGATGGAATGTGGGAATTCTGACAATCAGCTAGACTGCAGGCCTCTCTGAGCTGCAAAGTGAGATAAATTTCACCGTTGGATTCATATGGCTGTGGGTCAAAACCCCGTACCCCTGGTTCCCCTATCATTAACCATCGTTTTCCCTATGAAATGGTTAGCTATTATCCCCCCATAAACTTGGTTGGTTAACTGCTTGACCCATAGCCATAAAACTGATCCGATGATCGGCCTGTGATTTGCGCATGTTCTACGTGTCTCCAACCTTTTGGAGGTGCATCCGGCCATCGGTGCAGAAGAGGTGGATCCCGAAGGACAGCAGCGGTCGCGTCCATAGGCAGGTCCTACCACGTGGGATTTGCTCCAGGGACATCTCTCAGATCATTCAAATGCTTCAAGTTTCAGCGAGGTGTATGGGATATTGCACTTAAGTCATGTTCAATATGGTTGCTTCGGAAAGTGATGCATCTTCCATTTTCCTGGATCATCACGGACACAAGGCGTTTGCTTTTGGGTGCTGTAGTAAGATCAATTACTTGCTGTTGCTCTCCTCCCAGCAGCTGAGTGGTTCGACGTGTGCGGGGTGCGTTGTCTAGCATGGCAGGGTAGACATGAACACTTGCCATGTTTTGGGTTGATTAGTTCATCATGCTATATCATTCTGATCCGAATCATCACCATCCTTACCATCATGCAATCATCAAAAACAATCCCGTTTGTTTTATCTCAACTGCATTTGGTATCAATCACCAACCGCGCTGCTGGTGGTCAATCATCGTCGTCGTCGTCGTCGTCATCATCATCATCATCAACCCTCACTACGCCTCAACAATAATGACGAATTCATCAATCATGAGATCCCAGCCATCATTATGGTTTCCCTAGTTGTGGCTGGTGGTTTAGCCGTGACATCCCCAAGCAAACGTCAACTATAGTCAACATTGCAAGCCGCAACGAAACACCAGCAATTCTTAACATTGATTTACCATCATGAGCCATCAGCTAACCCTCATCAAACCATAATATCTCATCAATCCCCAGGTTTTTTTGTTGCTTAGCCTCTGGCAACCTAACCTGGCAGGTCACAATCACCATAGGGATTATAAGGGAAACCCAGCCGGAAACCCTCAGAAACCACCATATGTTACGAGAAAATCCAGCTGGAAACCCGCATAAACCAGCTATTTCTATGGTAGATTCCTCATCCATCAGCCATTGCATCACTCCCTGGCGCCATGTTCCGCTTCGCCGCCTCCCTGCGCCCCGGGCTGGGCGCCGCCGGTGCAGCCGGCGCAGCCGCCGCCTTGCTGGGCGGCTGGGTTGCCAAGCCCAGCTGCTGCGAAGGACGAAGGAGCTGAGAGGAGGAGAGGTTCAATGGTTGATGTGGTTGCTCCTCGTATCAAGCGTGATGATTAACGGTTAACCATTATGGTAAATCATCATTATGATTTGGTTGATGACTATGAGTTTACGTTAATGGTTGATGTGGTTGCATGATGAATTTGGTTTATTAATGGTTGATTGATTGTTAATTTGGGTTATTATTGAGTACTGATAATGATCATGGTTTAATGGTTGATGGTGATTATAGAAGAAGCTCCTCGTGGTTCGCAGCAGATGTTGGTTTGTTGGTTTAATAGAGGAGGTTTATTGTTGGTGAATTTGGGTTAATGGTCAATTTTGGTTCAACCATAGCAACCATTAAACCATGATTTGTTGGAGATTTAGTGGTATGATGATGAACTTGGTTTAATGGTTGGGTCATGGTTGATGAATGGTTGGTTTTGTTGTTGGTTAATGGTGGGTTTAAGGATTGATATTGTTTTGATGATTGTTGTGGTTCTTGAATAGGGTGTATTTTGCTGGTGATTGACGATGATGATGATGATGATGATGATGATGATGATGATGATGATGATGATGATGACGATCATTCATGGTCCTTGATGATTAGCGAGCAGGCGCAGCCTTCAGATCGCATGCCAATGTGAAAACACTTATTGATCATTATGATGTCCATAGATGTTAACGCTTGTGGGTTCTGGCAGCGAATGGTGACTGCTTACTCAATTTGCTACAGTAGCGGAACGGTGGATTTGTTAGTGGACAGATGGGTCACCAGCTGTGTAAAGTGAGTATTTGGCTTGATGAGTCGACCACACGCAGATGATTATTTTGCCGAGTGGCTACGTTTTTTTTTGAGGGTGAACTATTTTGTAATATGGTAATTCGTCGAAACCATCATAAAACCAACAAGTTGGTTGGTTGCAACCATCAATTCGTTTGGGGTGGAAACCGTCTTGGATGACGGGTGGTCCCAAATTCTCAGGGATCCTGGAGGAAACTGACAGTGGCAGAGTTGCTGGCTCTGAAGGGCAAGCGGCAGATCGTGTTGACCACTGCCTTTGATGAATGGACTGCGCGAGCGGCAGAGCAGGCGGCTCCCGGGCTGGAGATGCGCGGCAGCAGCTTAAACATCTTAAACTCAACCCACTCGCCACTTTTCATGACTTGAACAACTGTGCCACCTGCATTTGAGATTGATTTATTAAGATGGTCAGCTAGCCTTGAAGCATTTAGCATGCGAAATGTCACCGGTATCCGACTCCTTCGCTCCATTGCCTGGTGTCAACACCCCCCACTAACAGAGCCCAAGGCACTTGATACCTCCGTAGGTCTCCCATAGCTACACCCCACTGACAGGTGTATCCTTAGATTGTTTGGAGCGTTGCTCGCCATAGCGTCATGGTTAACCACCAGCTGGATCCAAGTGGCTGGGGGGCTGGTGTGGACATGATCGTGGCCTGGGGCAGTTGTCAGGAGCATAGCAAGTTCGTGGTGGAGGCCGTACGCCGCGGAGCCCCCAACACGTTGATCGGCACGGGGATCAACCCTGGCGCCTACGAAGCTTGACATGTTCAGCAGCTTGGGGGTTGGGTCACGTTGCTTGGGTGTTGAGTTGGTTGGCTTTGGTTGGGTGGTTGATATCTTGGTTCTTCTTTGTTGGCTGGCTGGTTGTTTTTTGGTTCCGCAACTTTCGGCTTCTTAGAATCAGCCCAGAGGAATATTGATGTCATGGTGTTTTTGGTGTTTCAACACGTTACGTTTGTTTCATAGATTGCGAGCTTGTGAGGGTAAGGGAGAGGATCGGTGTTGCTGGGTTGTTGCAGACGCACAAATGCCGCTGGTTGACATAGGAAAGCCAAGAGAATGCGCTAAAGCTTGCCAATGAAATGCGGGCTGCTGGCACAGACATCATTTATTGCTCTGGCCTGGTTCCAGAGAAGTTTGCAGGATTGGCACGGTCACTTGTCACAAGGGCGGCACCGGTAGTAGCCGTGTTGGGTTGGCGGTGGTATGCTACGGCACTTGGGAGCACTTGGGATTGCCATCGGTTCGCCCGATCCAGCTAGGTTACATGGCTTGGTCACGCGGCTTGACTTGGGCTGATTATCCACTAGGAGGAGCAACTCACTCTAGCAGTAGCCAACACCGGGTGACAAATGGCTTACAGCAACCATAGACTATCCAGCTACCATATACCACGATGATGCACGATGTTCCATTTCTACGGTTGCCTATGGATAAAGGATGGTCTTCCACCTGGTTCGCATGAATCCTATCGAGTTAAACTGAATTTTCACAGATTTCCGGATGCTTTTGGAATCCTCATTGGTGGGAAGGCCTCTCAAAGTGTCTTGTTTCCAGCCTCAGGCAGCACTTTCCGTGTTGTGGCCATGTTGGCTACCTGCCGGTGAACAACACCTGGTATGGTGGTCCTCGTGGTGTGGGCAAGACCGCCGTAGAGGCCAAGAAGGTCTACGACGACGTGATGGCTCTGGAGGCTGCTGGTTGCATCGCAGTGGAGATGGAGTGCGTGCCAGACAAGGCCCTGGTCTCAGATGTCCAATGCTGGTTGTTTCTTTCTCAATGATTGGTTAGTGTTCAGCTATGTTCAGCTTGTTTTTTTCCAGCACGCCTTACAGCCGGTTCCGGTAGGTTCTCATTCAAGCATTGTTGGATTTTTTTTCTACTTGCCATATCTTGAGGTCGATATGTGCCAGTTTTTTTGAACTGCTATTGCCAGCTGTTGGGCACTGCATACACATTAGCAGGGTTTGCCGCAGGTCAACATATCAGAGAGCCACTAGAAACAGGGAAAACCGAGAGCAGGAGACATGACTTCCATCATCATCATCATCATCATCATCATCATCATCATCATCATCATCATCATCATCATCATCATCCGAAGCTGGTGCACGTTGGTATTTTGGTTGGTGGGTGGGTAGGCCTTTGGAGCAGCGATTCCTTCCAGGGTGCGGCTCCAGGTGGCCGCTGAAATCACCAAACGGACCAGGATGCTGGTTTTTTCCATGGGAAGCTTGGTGCAGCTGGGCCCCGGATGGTTGGCGGATCCACGGATAGCCCATCTGATGCTGATGGACCTGGAGCTATTTGGTGACTGGGAGAGCTATGATCTCAAGATGTGATATGGTTGTACTCATGATCATGATCCAGTCAGTGCAGTGAAAGGTCCGTAATGGAACCAACTCCACTATTTGCTTCACTGGTCGGATGTTGGCCAAGGCTGGGATGGCCATGACAAAAAGGTGGCTGCAATAGGTCACAACGCGGTGCTCTACGCTTTTGCTTGCATTCAATCAAAGAAGAACACAGACCTTTGCCAACAACCGGTGTTAACATCCCAACGAAAATCAGAAAACCGGTTCATACCTTGGAGATGTGAACAGATGTGAACAGCAGGATGGCTCGGACTAAGCCCCATTCGCTTGGTTTGGGGTTTGGTGCTGATGACATCATGCCCAACTTTGTTTTGGTTGGGAAAAACCATCACCACTGATGATTTCTCATTCAATTTCCCACTGAACCCATCACCACCTTGACAGAATCTCTGGTTTAGTGGTGAAATTTCATGAGCAAAGAGATGGCTCAAAAAAACCTCGAGCTCTCCAATGCCACTGTTGTTGCCCATTCCCCCTCTAGGAGCGACCCTTGTTACTCTATTTGGCTTCAAATCCTGGCGTATATTACATGTGTTCAATAACTGGGTATATAACTAACTTTTGTTTACATAATTTTGGAACACGCATGAATTGAAACTGGTTCCCTTTTTCACGGGAATGAACAATATCTCCAAGGATAATTAATTCGGATTGAGATGAGCCCATTTCAATATTTACAGATGTATAAAACATCATACATATATATTCATCTATGTTAAAATAATTTAAAATAGATAGATAAATAGATAAATATATATATATATAATATATAAATATATTTATTTATCTATGCACAACGTACATTTATTGAAATATAAAGGTTTGTTACTTAAATTTATTAAACAATATGTAGAAAGACAATCATACTTATACCTACATGCATCGTATATTCGCGATTGGCTCTCAGGCAGCGGTGCCCATTGCGATGGCCAGTTCATCTTCTCCGAGGACCTCCTGGGCACCAACGTGGGGCGCTATCCGCGGCACTCCATCGCGTACGTGGCTGGCCGGCGTCAGATGTGGCATTGGCCTTGGCCTTGGTTCACCCACCAATCGCCAACTGTATGAAGATTTCTCAATATAGGGAATCCTCCCAAAAATGGTGGTTTTACTACTATAAATGACTAATAGTGGATGATTTGGGGGCACCCCTATTTTTAGAAACTAGCATGTAGTTGTGTGGGTTTGAAAGATGTAGTGGCTGGTGGATTAGCGGGCGTCAATAGATGTGAATGGAGCGTTTTTTTCCGGCTGCTTAACACTCCTGGAATACAAACAACCTTGCCAATTCACAGTGCGGCCCAACTCTGGAATAATGCAGATCAAAGATCTCAGATATTGGCATTTTGCTTCTGTTTTCACAATTAACAAATTCAACAAATAGTGACTCATAACCAATAATTACATCTTTAAGAGGATAGTATCATGACAACAAAAAACTATGAACACCAATAACGAAAGACAGTCGCAACAGCAAATGGCCAATCCGGACATACATCAAAAGCCCACCCTGCTTGTAATTGAGGTGACCTGAGGAAGCATGAAGCATGCATCGCAGACGTTCTTTTTGCACCCCATTTCAAGGGCCCATGTGCACCAGTTTGCTGGCAAATCTATCAGTGTCGTAAGAAATGGCAAACCTGAAGAATCTTCCCTTTGGTTTTTGGCAAGCCCGCAGCTGGTTGATCTGAAAGAAAACCACGAAACATAGAACATTAAACAAAACATGCGTGAGAATGATTGAATTTAAAACATAAGTCTGTCATTTTCCTCCTTAGATTCCCTTCAACCAAATCGTATTTGAAACCAGCCCGCCACCCGTGGCATGGCCGATAGGCCAAGCTCATGACTGATGCTGTGGATGCCTTGAAGCAGTTTTGCCAAGACGTTGCAAGCGGTGCGTATCCCGAGGCAGGCATTGAACGGGGGCGCCCAAGGTGTTGAGATGCGAGAGCAGCGCAAGTGTTTCATCATGCTGAAACATTGCTATGTGGCAGCTACACGTGCACCTTCCAGCCGGGATGATGACAACTTATTCTCTTCCCCTAATACTAAAACCCCCTCAGAATAATAAGCACAGTGACCTACAGTATATTTTTTAATGAGGGGGCATTTAGGATAAAGAAAGACACAATTGAATGTAAAAGTTACATAAACATCCTTAGACAAGTTCAATCAAAATCCTTTTTAGATAATATTGAAAATGTTGCTGAAATTTAGATTTCAAAGTTAACCCCGACCAATTAATTAAACATGCTTGATAGTAAAAGCACAAACAATTGATTTCCAGATCAAAAAGGCTTTTTTGTCATTCTTTTACAAACATTACTAAGGATTGGATTTCGAAGTTTACCCCTAGTAATTCATTAACATTCCTTAATAGTCATAGATAGCTATTCATTTCAAAGCAGACCCTTAATGATAGATATTCAGGATCAAGTTTTTCTAAGTATTAGGGGGTAAAAGCCCTTCTGGAATGAATGTGTTTTCCTATTGATTTTCAATTGCCACGATTGAAAAGGCAATCAAAATTCGAAACACAAATCCGGAATTCCACTTCTTTTTTTAATTTGGGGGGTTTTAGCCATTTAAAGAGCTAAGATAAGAACCCCAGGGCTGGGCAATTGTGGAAATGGTGAGCATCGGTCACCAGCCAAAGGTGCACACGGTCACAGTATGATCAGAACCGTCGTTAATTATATTCCCAGAGTCGCGGGTGGCCGTTTGTCTTCACAGTAGTTGTTACATTTATGTCCTATAAACTAAGTACTGTCTTCATCCGCTATTAGTAGACTCTGATGTTTGTTAAAACATGAAATAACTGTCTTCACAGTAGTTGGACGGAATTCATGGCCCTCAGATGAGTTTTTTGTTTGGCCATGACACTCATGGGACTTGCGGCCGCGAGGCAAGGCATTGCATCAAGATCAAGGAGGAGGAATTTGCTGCCTTTCTGCGAAGCATCGACGCCAACTCCTGATAGCGGTGCGGGCAAGCTCCGCAGTTGTTCATTGATTCAAAGGCATGCACGGGCCTTGGCATACTTCTTCAATGTGTTGCATACACATCATCGTACCTGGAATAAATTTCAAATAACATGGCACGGATTTATCAAAACTAGTCGGATGCAATTCTGAACATCCATCATTTTGACATTGAACTGTGAACACAGAATATGGCCAACCGGTGTCTTGAAAAAGAAAGCTACTGCTGAAAAATGTGCAAATCAAACGGTGACATCTGGCATGTTCAGAAAAAGGGAAGCCACAACATGGTGAAGTTGTATTTCTTGATGCCGGTACGAGCACGGTTGTTGGGTCATGCACTTCTTAGACAAATCCGGCTGTTGGCGTAGAATGACATGCAAATTTCATGAGTTGTGCGAAGGCCTGTAGTACCGGAGTTACCACCCTTTAGGTGGAGACTCATGCAGTTCCATGCCCATAGCACGCAGAAAAAAAGGTGGTGTCAAAGGTGTTTGCCTTTGGCATTCGGAAGGTTTTGCCAGCATGCTGGATCAGAGAGAGTTTCATCACAACAGAGATGTCTGGACGTTTCATCATCGAGGATGGTCATCCAAGGAGCTAACTCAGCTGGATCCAGTACCCCAAAAATCACCATGTTTGAATTCTTGGGGAAATCGGATTAGAACACTTGAAACCATCACTGGCTGGTGGAAAGCAATGGGGAAAGCAAATATGGCAGGGTTTTCCAGAAGGGGCCACAAACTGGTAGAACAAACACATGCGGCTTTGAATTTCACCCAAAAGGAGTACGGACTGCACCCAATGGGAGCATGGATCAATATGCAAGCACCATCCCCGAATTGGGCTCATGAACATGCAGGACAATAGATAATATTCTACTTGTTGCTGACCCCATGCCAGTGCTTCCTTGTGTTGCACGATCGGTATATCGTTTGTGGAATATTGGGAGCAGGATGCCAGGTGATTGCTTGTTTCATGACTGCAAGTAGACGTCAGATTTTTCATGAATGGTCCCCACAAACAAGGACCATAACCTGTTGATGGCGACCAGGGCACCTGAATTCCTCACCAGCAACCATCATATCGAATGTTCAGTCGCACTGATATATTTCTTGGCAGCAAAAATTGACCCATTGTGACCTTTCTTAGAGGAGTCATTCGAATTTTCTTCGACAGCGTGGTGGTGGTGGACAATCCCAATGCCTTGATCAGGCAGGTGCTGGCAACGGTCACCAGAAATGTTTCGGGACCCGGAACGAACGTGATGAATGTTCACGGTTTTGGGTGGAAGGACCAGTGGAGTTGGTATGAGTTGGTGACCTGATGTTTGTGGCAGTGTTTTTGCGCGTGCTTCGGTTGCCTGTATTTGAATATGACTGGTCGTGGAACTGAATGTCGACATTGTTTTCTGCTGGAAAACTTTGCTTTTCGCGCGAACTAAAATAACAAAACCACAACAAAAAAACACATAAACCACCACCGACACAGACAATAACGTCAACCGGGATCTCATCAACCGCAGCCGCGACCACAGTAACAACCGCAACAGTGAGTGCAACAACAACAGCAACAGCAACAACAGGAGCAGCAACCACAGCAGCAACCACATCAAACAGAAGCAGTAACAATCATACAATGGACAAAAATGTTGCGAGCAACAACCACAACACCAGCAGATACAGCAGCCAAACCAGGAACAGGACGAGCCCAGACAAGCCCCCTGCCAGGATCTATCCCAAAGTGTTGGAGTCGGTGTGTAAGGAAGCTGAGGCTGGGACAGGACCTGGATGATCACCCTCAGTGCCATTCCATTGGTTACCCCAGGTAAATGCCAGATTGATACGGGTTAAACTTGGGTTGATGGTCACGGTTAGATTTGTACCCAGGTGAACCACTAGTTATAGCGGTTTGAACCAGTTATAGCATGTTTGTTCCAACCCGGGATTAAAATGGTAGCGCTGGACGTAGTCACAAGCGGGATAACCATCAGTGTGATCGATGTGTATGGGCACTGGTGGATTCTTTGTGAGCAGTGGATTTTGTGAGTTCAGGTAAGGATGGGTAAAAGTGCCGGTTGTACCAAATTGATCGGAGTTGGAACCGTGACAGCATCTCTTTGATTAAAACACAAACAAGGAACAGTAAAAGTATATATTACAAAATCTCTAGTCGTGGATTGAGGATGTTTGCGGATATGTGCTTTTGCATTTTTTCTTTGCGGTAGTTGTTTCTGGTCTTGATTCCTGTAGGTTCCATGGTGAGTTCACGATGCTGATGCCAATACCTATTGCGATGCGTAACTATGGGAGGATCCATGTTGGCATCATGGGGAGGGTAAATCCATGCATCACGTCGTACCCGGCCTTGCCATGCCTTATGTTTTGAGCGCTGTCCTGGCCATGGTTTCCATTCAGCAGTAGGGAACCCTGGCTGTACAAGGGGAATCAAACATGCTGTAAGTGGGGTACTAGGTGATTCTGCAAATTTCTGATCACTAAACAATTGGCAAGGGGAGATTCAATAAATCACCAGCAGTTTTAACTATATCTTAATGTGTTTGAAGCATATCAGCTTCCCTATTCTAAACCAAATCTTTAGTGTAACTGGCAATCTTGGTGTGGTTTCTTGATTTGTTTTTTTTTTTTCCACTGATTGTTACACTAAGATGCTGGATTGTTAGCTTCTAATCCGTCAATCTTAGTGTAGCTGGCAATCAGTGATATTTAATAATTTACATATGGTTGTGGGTCAAAACCCTGTACCCCTTATGGTTTGTTGGTTATTATCCACCATTATTGGTTGGTTAATATGGACCCATAGCCATATCATCGAACAGTTCTGTGCGTCTTGGATGTTTCTCCCGCGCGCCCCGCTGCGCAGACCAATCCGCACGTTTACTATCCCTGGGACACTGGCACTGGCGACCTGGAGGTTGGGGCACCGAAGTCATCACACTGGTGGCTGTTTAAGCAGGTTTAAACTTTAAAGGGATGAGATGTGGGAGATTTTGAACTCCACATGGGTTTAAGCATGTTTAAATTTAAAGATCTTTAAAGATCTTGAAGGGATGAGATGTGTTTGTCTTGGAACTCCATCTCTTGGAGATTTGGAATTCCACATGGGCGAGCAAGCATGGACGCCAACTTGGCACGGAAGCATTTGAAAATCAGGTCCCAGCTAGTGAAACGGTGGAATTACTGTAGAGGTTTTTACCGATGATGGAAGGCACCCGTTTGTGTTCGTCCAAAGTGGATGCCGCTTCTTGACTGAGCCGCCCCCAACCGTGACAATTTCTGGCTGATGGTTCTAAACATCTTTGTCCCTCCAATGTTCATGGATAGTTGGTTGGTTGACAATCATATATGTTTCAAAGGGGTTGAACCACAAACCAGATCATCAATCAGCTTGTTTTCGTTTGAGGATAGGGACCAGCCAGGGCCCCCCCGCGAAGTGGCGCAGTTCGTGCCCCTACGACAGCGATACCCCCAAGGGTTTGGTCCCTGCAGGTGGCGTCGTACCATCGTCATGCGACGAGGTCCCTTGGGGCAGCAGCACCTGCAATCCCCCGAGGCTTCCAAGGACAGTATCCCGACCCCACTTCCAGTCCCGAACTGATTATAAGGAATGAGTATACTATTGGCACTTGTGGGTTAGGTTCCACTGCAAGTCCCACTGCAATTCCAGTCCCGACAGTATACTATTGTCACTTGCAATGAGCATAATTTAAGCAATGATCTCCGCAAACCCAGGCAAAAAATGATCTCCGCAAACCCAGGCAAAAAATGAGTAATTTTCACATGGCAACTTCAACACTGATCCTGGCTGAGATGCCTCTTCCATCTTTAGCCAGGCGTGCAATGATGGGAGCTATGGGTGCTGTTAGCCGTGCCTGGTTTCAGGCTGGCTCCTGGCATTCCAGTGGGTGCCATTTGCCAAGTGCATCGCGTGTCCGACGCCTTGGTCAAGGTGCTGCTGCTGGTGCAACCAACTGATGGCTCAACTGGGATAGATGGCACTGGGCTAATCCTCTTTACATTGCCCTTGTTACTGCTTGGGTATTGCCATACGTCAACTTGCACAGTGCCTCAAAAGCAAGTAGGACAAATGAAGCAAGTGAATCGATACCCCACAAAATAGGCAGCCTTTGTAAGCATTTACTTGCGCAAGCAGTGGTCACTACCGCTTTCAACCGGTTTGATGCTGCGATTGTGAGGGATTTCAGTCGTGAATTTTGGTAGCTAGCGCGTTGTTTCCTACTTTGGCCCGGTGAATTCGGCAGCCAGTCTTCCCTCTAGCCCTTGGTTCTATGATACACTGACCAAGTAGTTTATACTTAATTATACGTATTCTTTTAACAAATGAATCCCAAAAAAAAGGCTTGCGGCAGTTCACCAATATATTTTCTTGCACCAACGGTCCGCGACCAACAATGTACTGGTTTTTTGTTGGAAGAAGAGCTGGTCTATAGTCTATAGCCAAAAGTATGTGTGATGATTCTTGCAGCTAACATGGACCTTGGAAGCCCCGAAATCGGGAGATATGTTCCACAAAAAACGGCTTCGGCTTGTTTTGGCAGGCGTCGGCTCAAACACGGGTGGCTACTCATGCAAGATTCCAAGATGCAGAAACCAAAGATGGAGCCCATGTTTATCCCATCAAAGAATCACTATCTCAGGCCGGCAAGTAAAAATGAAAAGAAAAGCCTAAAGATTCAGAATATTTGAGGGTTGGAGGTGAGGTACTCAACATGTTCTCTGCAGTTTGTCAACACGTATCCTTTCTCGTGCTGCTCTTGGGGGTTACGGCCGCAAGATCCTCAGAACTGGCCATAAAGATTGCGCACCCACCGTCCTCGGCGTGCGAAACACCTGCAGCAGTTGAGACAAGCATCGGCATGCCGCTGGGCTCTGAAGGGCAATGCTGCGGTCAAAATGAGATGCCTGGTGCTTTCTCAAAATATGGATAGCCCAAAAAATGGCTGGCTGATTAATGGTCAACAATGGTTACTAACAATGGTTGGTAGCTAAGGGATAGCAAGCAATGATAGGGGATATGCCAATTGTAATGGCTGGCGTGTTAGTATGAATGAATGGTTATCCAATCCGAACAGAATGATTTGGGTAGTCCCCTACGTTGATAAACCGCCCCAGCAGTGTTGCAACCATTCCCCTAGTGGTGATCGCTCGTTGCCTGGAAAATCACCTATTCTATAGATTTCTTGATGGTTTCACCGTAAAACATGGTGATTTTCCAGCCAGATATGTGACATCACCAGAGGATACTGCTTGGAGGGCCCCTCCCCCTTGGCTTCAGGCTGCATCCTGCCTTTGCGGACGGCTTCTATGCCAAGACCGGTGGCTTTGGAGCAGGGGAGGTGCCCTATGCCCCCTACGTCGAGGAGCTCACGCGCTTCCACGTGTTTTGTGCCCGGGCTGCAGGTGTGCCACACTGAGACTTGGGTTTGTGCCAAGCCATAGGGTCACCAATAACCCACCAAAAAATGATCATTTTACTATGAACCATTGGTTTTGGAGGCGCCGACTTGAAAGTGGATGGCATCAACATACGACTATGGGTCAGTATTAACCAACAATACTGGTTGATATTGACCAACAACAGTAGTGCGAAAACAGTGGTTGATAAAATAGGGGAACCAGGGGTACGGGGTTTTGACGGATGCCAAAGGGTTGTGAAAAAGCGGCTGCAGAGAGCGAGGGTGACCAGGGATGGAACCTGGAAACCGTAGGTTTCAAACACCCCGAAAGGAACCGGAAAAAAAATCCCCAAAAAGTCGGAAAAAAAATCCCGAACCTGCAAATGACCCGGGTTTTGACCCTCAGCCATACATCAATCATTCACCCTATCATTTGCATTTTTGTGAACCAAAGACATGCCGGAAAATCAACAACGACCATCATCATCATCATCATCATCATCATCATCATCATCATCCATCATCATCATCATC
>VSDK01024160.1:767544-847629 GCA_009767595.1 Symbiodinium kawagutii
GGCCATCGTTGCGGACAGCCACGAGAAGCCCTCGGCGGCTCGCGCGCGGCGGGAGCGGCGCAAGCGCCAGGGGATCGTGGCGCCAGCGCAAGTGCCGGATGTCTTGGAGGAGGGCGGTGGGGGAGGGGGCGACTGCTGCGACTGCAGAAAATGCCAACCATAGGAGACTATAGTGGGAAACTAGTGATTAATTATAGGGATAATGGTAAATAATGGTATATAATACTATAATAGTGATTAATTATAGGGATAATAGTGAATAATAATGATAGTGATTAATTTTAGGGATTAGCAGTTCATTTTGAACGATCGTTATAGTCAATAATGCGATTTCAATGGTTAACCAATTGTAACAGTTACATGGATTAGGGGACTATAGTCGTTAACTAGCAAGAATAGGGATAATAGTGATTGATTATAGGGATAATAGTGGGTAATGGATTATAATCAATAGTAACTATAGGATATTAAATGACAACTATAATGAATGGCTATAACTAACAGGAGCAATAAACTAACAATAATAGTTAAGAGGGAATCAACTAATTATAATCTAAATGGTTAACTACGGGGAATTTTAATGGTTTATCATGTTCGCTGTTCTTAACCGCTGAAGTGTCATTAGAGATAATAACTAGTATCCCTATAAGATGATAAACTATAGGTTAGCTACTAACTAACTATAATGGTTGACATTCACTGATAGCTATTTGTAACCTGGATAACTAATAGTAAACATCAGCTGACAATAGTGAACCACTATTATCTTGCTGCTTGCTGGTTACCATGCTTAACTAGCAAGAATAAGAAGAACAGTGGTTAACTGTTGTTAACAGTACCATTTGTACTTGGCTAATAGGGGGATCATGACTAACAATAATGGTCAACTATTGTTTGTTAGTGGTTAACACTGGTTTCTAAATACTAGGGGGTATACCAAGAACAATTGCGGTTTTATTACCTTGTTGCTGATGCTGATGCTGCTGCTGCTGATGACGATGACGACGATGATCATGATGATCATGATGATCATGATGGCTCATGCTCCGCCATGGCACCCCTTCAATGGACTGACTGATGGCGCAGGAGAGAGAGAGAGAGAGAGAGATGGTTCATGCTGGTGATTTAGTTGCTAATGATGGCGAATGATGGCTGGTGATTGGAAGATAGGTTGCTGACTGATGGGCAGATAATGATGCTTGAATAGTGGTTCTCACCTATTTATAGCGATGATACTCATAGATGGATGGATCCACAACTGCTGAATAAGTTTTAGTTACATGAGTACATGACTTTTAGTTTAGCTCTTATGCTGCTGTTCACGAATGGTCCTAATCGCTGATCAATGGTTGGTGATGGTGAAATGATGGTCAGTGTCAGCTTCAATCTGCTTGATGATGGACTGTTCGCCAATTGATCGTTGATGATGGCTCATTGCAGTTGCCCATTGAATCAGCTTTTGCTGAACAGAAGGTTTAGCAAAAGTTTTGTAGGAATTTGCTTGCTAAAAACAGGGTGATCTTCCTTCAATTAGGGTGGTTGGTGATTCCCATGATAGTGGTTCATCAAGTTTGTAGGAATCAGTTTGCTTGCGACTCATCAGTGGAGAAAAATGGAAAAACAAGAAGGATTCCAAGCGGAAAGATGACATGCACACAAAAAGCGAGAAGGGAGAAAAATCCGAAGAGCACGTCAGATGGAGATGAGAGATTTCCAAATTGGTAGATCGTCTCGTGGGGTATCCATTTCTCAGCTTCACCGTCGAATCTACTCAGGGTAAACCTACAGGAGGATGCCGGGTGGTGAAACTATAGCATCCTCCACCTTATTGTAGGTCTGTAGGTGGTGTTCAAAGTCCATGACTGTGAAAGTTCTGTGCGTTTGGCAATATTTATGGCGTTGTTTCCCCAGCTTTACAGCAATGGTAACTACAGATCCTGCGCTGGCGGCAACCATTTCCAGCCTTCGGTGCTCCATTTCCACCTTATGACCTGTGCTTGCGTCGTGCCAAGTGGGAACATGACATGGCACCACCGTGCCAACTGTGGCGTGCCCGCAAGGGGAGGTGGTCAGAGGTCGCTCCCCCGTCGCAGGAGGAGGACTTGTCGTTTCGTTGCGAAGCGCTTCGTGTCCAACTGGACAGCTTCGCCACGGCGACAGAAGCCATAGGCGCCGTGGCCAGGGGGAAGGAGTGGAGCGCTTGGGGTTGGGTGGTTGGGTGGTTGGGTGGTTGGTTGGTTTGTTGGAGATCAGCCATAGCTGGTTTTGTTCCATACAAACTACCCATTGGTGGATGCAGGTGAGCATCTTTCAGAGGGTAAGAGAGAAACTCAGCTACCCAGCCACTATGAAGGGACTCCACCTGAGGTTCGTTCACGACCAATATGGAAACATTTGACCACTGGCCTTCCCCGACCACTGATCATGGGGTGCGTGCTGGCGGGTTGAGAAGCACCATGGACCATGGACATTTGTGGACTCCATGTTTGAAGTGGTACGATTTTTGAGGTGAGCCACGCACCGACTTGAAAGCTGCAGATCCGTGATGATTGGCTTTTATCATGCTCCCAACAAGAAGTGTTTGTAGATCGATCCAACAAAGAAAGCCATGTGACTCATGGTGTTCTTTAGCTGACGGCTGAACTAGAGCCGAAGCATGGTGTCGACTTTTTTTTGGCGGAACCAGATCTTTGTTCAGATATTAAGTGGTGGTTCAACCATTGCTTGGTTCTCTTCATGGGATTGCTACATGGCAACCTTCGACTTGAGTAGCCCTAGGTCGCGGGAAGCCCTCAATGTGCCTGGTTCCAAAACGGCACAGCCATGCCAAGAATCGTCAGAAATGTCATCACCACCACCCCTACCGTCACTGCCGCCACCCCCACCGCAACCGCCACCGCCACCCCCATCACAAATCACCACCAGCACCAGCACCAGCACCACCATCATAATCACCTTTCCCATCACCATCATCACCACCACCACCACCACCACCATCATCATCATCATCATCATCATCATCAGCATCATCATCAGCATCATCATCATCACCAGCACCAGCACCATCACCAGCACCAGCACCAGCACCAGCAAGCATCAGCCCCAGCACCACTACCACCGCCGGGGGGACCACTCTGGGTCACGGGGGGGCTGCGTTTTTTGAATATCATTTTTGCGTTAGAAAGGTCAACAATGGTCAACAAGTCATTGCTTTCAACCACTGGTTCTTTGGTGTCTTGGGTGGGCAGTTTGGAACCGTCACAGGTCATTAGAACAGCAAATTCAGCAAATTCGGCCCGCCAATTCAAGCTGCAGTCAACCAGTCGCAGAGCTCTTGAGTACAAATGGACCTTTGGTGTTTTCAACTCTTGCACCGCCACCACATCAGGTGGAGGCACCTCGAAACTCAGGCATTGCAAACACATGCTTGGGGTATGTTGCAGTGCAGGGATGGAATTTGTGCCCCAGAAGTCTTGATTCAACCGCAAGCTGCATTCTGGAGGCCAGGGGCATCTTGGGAACTGAGCAAGTGTCAGTCAAATCCAGCACATTACCACCTCCACTGCCAAAGCTGTCTTCGTGAGGGATCGATTCAATTTGAGATTTTTTTTGGCTGCCCAATTTCGAGGGGAAGTCAAATTTGATGCGGTCAAGTCTTCTCTAACCACAGCTGCTTGTCATTCAACGTTGGGATCCTCGTTGTTTGTCCTTCAACGTCCCCTCCCCAGTGGCAGCCACCCCAGGGAGACGCCGGCCAGCCTGGCCGAACAGCTGGCACAAGAGCTGCGGGGACACGTGAAGGAAGCCGCTTCGTCGCCACATGCGAACTATGTCCTGCAGAAGGCGCCCGGGCGCGCCGGTGGCGCCGGTGGCGGGGCCGGCCATGTGTAGGGGAGGCAACCAGCTGAGAGCAGCGCGGGCAGGTCATGAGCCTAAGTTGGGCGTAGGTCATTCATGTAAATCAACGACGATCACGGGAGGTGAACATCCCAACTCAGCTTAAGAGTGGTGTTGCAGCTTTACTGGTGATCATGTGGCGCTATGATGCGCTATGCACGGTCACCTTGGAGAGGTGGTTCGCAATCCTGATGGTTATTCTTTACTGCCATCGTCAGCAATTTTCAACCCTATCACCAACCAAATCATCAAACATCACACAGCTTCACCAAGAAATCCTCATCATGAAGCATCACCAAGCATCATGCAGCATCAAATCTTTCCTCATCAACCATCAAATCCTTCCATCCTATCCATCCTATCCATCCTCGACATAACTAATCCTCCCATCCTATCCATCCTCATCATGACTTCCTGCTGGGTCAGGTGATCACGCAGTTGCGGCCCCACGCTTCCACCTTCATCGCCGAAGAGCTTTTGGACAGCGGGGCCAGGTCAGGGCTGTGGGGCGAGTGATGTCGTGGATCCTGGGAAGGCAGTTGGGGGTTTGGATATGGGTCAATGTGAACCAACCAACCAGTGGTTAACTAGCTGGTTAATGGTTAATAGTATTGAGACCTGGCAAGTAGCTAAAAAATCACTTATGTTATTATTTTCTTTTTATGAAAAAAATATGAAAAATTTATGAAAAAAATATGACAAAATTTATGGTTTTTTTGGGGTGCTCCAAAAACACTTATGAAAAATTTATGAAAAAATTATGAAAAATTTATGAAGAAATTTATGAAAAAATTATGAAAAAATATGTTTTGTTTGCCCGCCCCCCCAAAAAAAAACCATAAATTTTTCATAAATTTTCATAAATTTTTCATAATTTTTTCATAAATTTTTCATATTTTTTTCATAAATTTTTCATAATTTTTTCATAAAACACCTGATTTTTATGATTTTTTTTGATTTTTTTGATTTTTTGAAGATTCATAAATTTTTCATAAATTTTCCATAATTTTTTCATAAATTTTTCATAAATTTTTCATAAATTTTTCATAATTTTTTCATAAAACACCTGATTTTTATGATTTTTTATGATTTTGTATGATTTTTTTTGATTTTTTTATGATTTTTTTATGCTGCAAAAAACACGAAAAATTCTTCAAAAAATCATAAAAAAAATCAAAATTTTTTCATAAATTTCACCATAAAAAAATCATAAAAGAAAATAATCCTTAAAGTAATTTTTTAGCTTACATCTCATATCTCAATAATAGTAGCAACTATAGAGGATATACAAGCTATAAATGGCCATGGGTCAATATTAAAAAACCAATAATGGTGGATAATAAGTTTAATAACCAACAAACTATAGGGGGAAAAATGGAAATGGGAAAACAATAGCTAACGATAGGGGAACCAGGGGTACGGGGTTTTGACCCACTGCCATTTGACAACTACGTTTCCAGGATGAACCTGAGCAAGGACTGCCAATGTGTATATACAGGTTTTAACGGCTGGCTGATGGATAATTTTAGCAGGTGGTTTGTCCTGTTCATCCTGGGTTTCAGCTGTGGAACGGTTGGATCGGCTGATAAAAATTGTGAACAACTGCATTTCTATTCTTCCACGGCATGTGTCAATTCTTCTGGTAGCGTTGCAGAAGTTATAATGCTGAAAGTCTCCCGTACGTTCTGTTGGATTGCGGGCAATGACGGTCAACATTAGGCCCAAAACAAGTCGTCGTTCTCCTTTTAGGAGAATCGCCATTCCCATCATCAAGTCGCCCTGACAATCAGATCATTATCATGCAATTATCAACTACGAACACCACGATTATCACTAATGTTCGTTGACCATCACGAACTACCCATCAACATCAAACTAGCTACAATTGGCTGTGGGTCAAAACCTCGTAGCCCTGGTTCTATACATCAACCATGGTTTCCCCTATGATTTCTGGTTCTTATCCCCCATTATTTGGTTGCTTAAGAGCTTAACCCATATAGCCAATGATCATCGATTGTCATCACCAAAGTGCCTTGAAGCACCCTGAAGTCTTTCGAAGTTAAGGCTGGCGACTTCCTTGGATCATCCACCGCCGCCAGGTTCGCACGCCATCGCTTCGGATGTCGGATTTTGTGCCGCCTCTTGGAGCATTGCACCACCGAAAGCTCCACACAGAGGCGCGCCTGCAGCGGCGCTGGGCGCTGGAGCGATTCACCTGGTGAGGTTCGGAGATCTGCCGGACTTGGCTGGAAAATCATTGATCTGCAGAACCCATTTTCCAGGAAAAAAAATGAACAACTATCAGAATCAGCAGAAACCAACAATATGGTCTTGACTTACAGTGTTCTATGGGTTTCTTTTGATTTTCTTGGCGTTTTTTCCTGTAAATTGATTCGTTGATTGATGGACAAAGCAGAAGGCAGATGTTGGCAGGTCATGAGAGAAGTTTCCAGCATATGATTGTAGCTGCAGATAGTAGATCTTATCAGTAGGTTGAGCTGAAAACCTCTTTGTTGCGAGTTCTTCCGAACCAAGACATGCCAAGGGCGCTACATGATAGAAAACACATTCACACCATCCTGGTGGCAAAATGAATTTGTTTTTCTTGTATTTTTGCTACTTGTCTCGGATAGGCTGACGCAGACGTGGTCTGAAGGCGATAGAGTGAACATCATAACAGAAAACACGTGCCCTGCACAAAGAGAAAACAGGTGCCCTGCACATGCCCCTCCGCCTCTCAATTCACCTTCAAGCATCTCCCCGTACGTAGCCCAAAGTTGCTCTTTGTGTTGAATTTTTTCTCCCTGGTTTCGCGCTCAAATCCTCCCAGCCAAACCAACCGAAATCTCCACAAAACAGGGATTCAGGACGCATGCGCCCAACAAATGGCACCTAGCAATCATTCCAACCTGTTTTTTCTTTCAAAGAAGGGGAAACCGGAGACCACTTGTATGGTTGTTTCTCAAAATAGGGGACCCTAAAAATAGTTAGTTTAGTACTATAAATGACTAATAGTGGATGATTTTGGGGCACCCCTATGGCTTGAGAAACCACCATATGGCCTGATGGTTGAGAGGAGCCACAGGGCTATCCTGTGGCCATGGCCAGCTTGCAGCTGAGGCTCATCTCCAGGATCTTGGAGGATCCATCGGAGGCCCTGGAGCTCTGCCGTCACAACTTCGGACATCACGTGGTGCAGCTGGTTTTGGAACGTGGACATCCCACGCGACGCGGCAGCTGCCGGGGAGGGGTGGTGCTTGGCAGGTTGGCAGGGGCTGAGCGGATAGCTGTGGATGCAGGTTCACGAGGTTTCATATGGTTTTCACTCGGTTTTTTGGATGGTGGTTGGAAACATTTTTGATGTTCACTAGGTTCAGTAGTAACTATTGACAAATCGTTGGTTGATACATATGTTTCCAACGGTTTGAAACCACCAGCCAGTTTTGTTGTGCAAAGTGTTTTTTTGCAGGTGCCTGCGCGATACCAGATGAGAGAGTGTGTGGATGCGGCATATCCATTCATTGTGACCTTTGTGTTTGTGTGTTGTTGCATCTTTGTATGAAACCATGTCGCCGTTGCTCTTTGGCCATGAGCACGGGGATTCAACATCATCCAGACATGTACATGATGTACATTGACATTCCCAAGATGCCTCCCCCGGTTGCACGTGTTGTGAATCCTGATGAAGCCTCAGGAATTTCAGGTGCTCACCATGCACAGCCGAGGCACAAAGAGTTGGTGCTCCAGGTGCTGTACAAGGACTTGGCCACCAATGCAGCACATCGCCGCGCCAGCTATGTGGTGGAAGCGGCTTTGAACAACTGTTCACCTCAGGAGATGGAGCCGGGGAAGGGTTGAAGGTCCACAACGTGGCGATGCTGAGATCACTCATTTATTTGAGTTCATTTCCTGGAGATGCCCATGAGAAATCTGATTGATCTGAGTAACTTCCACGTCTTGCCCGTAATTAGATGTAATTAGTTTGAACTTTTGGTTGCGAGGTTTCTTGTTCATGCCCGATGCGACAACAACAACAGTATGACTGAGGATGATGTGTCCATTTTGCTTCCCACTTCCCAATGACTTTCGGATGGCTGGTGGAGTAATATTATAGAATACGGACTATAACCACACAGTAATGATCATTAATTTTCAACCATTATAAGCAATATCAATCATTATAGATAGCCATTCGCAACCATGACTAGCTGCTAATTCACCATGGCTGAACCAACGAACTAACCACATCTAGTCACCGTGCCCAGCCATGCCATAGGACCAGTACAACTTGTTGCAGCACTTGTTGCAGCCAGCAGTGCTACATGAGTTGTCGCAGGCATAGCTCTGTGCAGATGGGTTGCCCTCTGGGGCGCTTGGATTCCACGACTGCGACTGGTTGGATTTATTTGTTCTAACTTAGCAATTCAGATTGTTGAGACATGTTGAGACTAAGTCGATTTGTTGTAATTTGGTGTGTTCTTGGTTCTTTTCAATGTGTTGAGCTCGTTGCAGATTGGATTGTTGACCAGAAAACAATCCACGGTTCGATGGACTTCTGTTTTTGTGCCGGCTGTCCCATATTTCCGGTACAGTTGTGATGAAAGCCAGCTTGGCTGCAGCACATCGTTCCAGGCACGGTATGGTCTCTATGTGGTGAAGACTCTTTTGAAGAGACCTGAGGTACCCCGGACCCGAGTGGGCGAGCTTTCAGAGCCAGAACCACTTCTCATTGCCACATGTTGTGCCTATGAAGAACCAGATCTTGCATGCTCTTGCTGCTGTAGTTTCGAGTACCCTCCGGTAAACTAACCCGGCAACGGATTTTATCCATATTTTAGAGTGAAACCCCGGGAAAACACCAATAAATGGTGGATTTTCCATTGCCAGGTTAGCTTGGCAGAGGGTATTTTTTTATAGCCTTACCTGGGATGATTTAACCAACCATGGTTTGCCATGAGGTTGATGCCAATGTCATGGCCCGCGCAATTCCAGCTGTAGCGGCTCGGCCTGAACAGCTGGGAGCGGCAAGTGGGTGCAGATGAGGTTCAGAAGCGGCAAGTCATCAATTTTAAATAGGGATGTAGATAAACAGGTCATAGGGATGTAGAAGAACAGGTCAGACAAAACAGTGCATGACCAAGTTTGACTTGTGGGCTGATTGTTTGGCATGATTGCGAATGATAACCAGAGTAACCACAAGATAATCGATCGGAAACTATCATATCCACGCGTGACGATTGATTAGATGAGATAAAAGGCCACGTGAAATAAAGAACCAAACTAAGCTGGGAACCAAGTTGAGATCACATACTTTTGGCCGTAGTGAGAAACCATTGCGGGCTTTGTTCACAAACTAGGGTTGTGACCAAACAGAGCTGCCGTGACTCTTATGAACCCAGAATTTTTGAGGATTCCATGTGCCCAGCATCCCCTCCACCTTTTTGTGGCTTTCCAGGAGGGCCATGCCAGGGGAGCTTTTATTGTTCTTGCTGCTCGCGCCGCGTGATGAAGTGGTGGTGGTTCAAAGGTCAAGGGCATTTTCCCAGGAGTCTGAACGCAGCGCTTTCCATCAGAGTGACCCTCCCAGAAAGCCGCTGGCCTTTCAAGGCTGAGATCATGAAGAAGATTGCTGCCAACCAAGTGGATGAGCGGATGGGATAACTGAGGGTGTCCATAAATCTGGATGATCATTTTGACTCATCAAGCAGAACAGCCAATAATAGCAATGATAAAAACCGAACAATACCATTGACAAGAACTATAGTCATTGGGATTGGCCCAACAACTGACAACTATTCAAAAAAAAAAATCGTGGCTGCAGTCGATCGCAGCTGGGGGATCATTTATGGACAACCTCAGTGAAGTCGCTGCAGCCTTCGCTGAACACGGGAGCTCGCCCTGCGCCTCGCTTCGCGAGCGGCGGCTCCCAGTGCTGGGTGATTGCGTTTCGCGACGGGGTGATTGAAAGGTGGAAGCGATTCAGTGAACAGATGCAACAGGTTTGGGTGAAGAGGGGTACCCCGCAAGACCCTTGAAGCTCAGGTTTGGGTAAAGTGGTGCTTAAACAAGTTCGATCCAGTTCGTGGTTTCTGAAAAAAGAAGGGTGCCCCTCAAATCATTCAGTTTATCAGCCGTTTCGAGGCATAAACACACCATGTTTGGCGTTTCCCCTATTTTGAGAAACGCCCAGTTGTTTCTATGGTCAACCAACGGCCCAACCCTGGACGGCAATCTCGAGAAAGCAAGGAGACATCAGATATCACAAAAGCAACAGCTGGTGAATGGATCATTGTAGCAGTTTCGCTGCGAATCATTTCATTGCGATTGAACACGACAGGGCTAGATGCTGACCCACCAGAATGATATACCTTTGGGTAATGGGAGAGCCGCCATGTTTGATGATTTTCAATTAGTTAGTACTAACTTATGATTATGATATCATGATTGTTGGTATATCCATCCAGTAAACCATTAGCAAACTATAGTTCGCCGCTAGCATTAGCAGTTAGCCAGTGGCCAAGCGGTGTGCATTTCAGGTAGGCGGGTAGCCAGCCTTTCAGCTGGCAACGGAAAAATAAGGTAGCTCTCAATTTGCGGAACCCTTGCCTCCATGAATTGCACACCTGCCAATATGTTTGTTTCTGGTCATGTTTTGTCATGACCGGTTTTCTAGAACGAAGACTGATCCATCACCCGCATATCCGCGATTGTTTTACTGATTAAGGGGCTGGCCACTGGTTTGGCGGATTGAGGACACAACAAGTCGCAGGAACATTGTTCTGGCAGCTGACAGTCCGCAACAAAGTGACGTCAGAGATGCAGTCACCCAATCTATTGACAGGTAGAGATGCTAAGTGCTTTGCTTTCTAAAATGATGGCACCAGGGCTGCAAACATTTAAATTTTGGCTTGGCCTGAGCTGCCCGCAAGGTTCGAGTTAGGTCCTTTTTTATTTCAAACAGTGTTTGCAATTTGGGCCTGAAACTATCCACAAAAGTTGTTTTTTGCAGCCCCAGCGACGGAGTGCCGCGTTGTGGCTCAATGAGCCCGCGTGGCAATGGTATGAATCACAGCATCAAGTAGTTATAGGCGGATTCGAGGAGAGGAAGAATCCAACTTGGATCCACAATTGTTTCCTAAGTGTTTTGCGCTGAAGCCTGGATTGCTGACATCATCACCCATGCATTCATGGGGTAATGGGGTCGGTTGGTTGGTGGGCTAGTTGATAGGTTGGTCGTTACAACATACGTGTTGGGGTCAGTTGTGGGTTTCGCCACACTTATGTCGGAAGCTTTTCCTGAGTTTCACGGATTTGGCTGTTGCTTCATCAGTGAAAATGTATGGTAAATCAGGGGGTGCAGTTACCAACATGATCCCAGAACACGGTCATGTCGAGAAACCAGGGGATGCCCTCAGCCTGCTGACCGAACCCCGGCGAATATCTCAGCCGGTAATACGCGCCACAGGGCCCGAGAGTTTCACCACTCTCGATGTGATCACGACCCATGGGAACCCCCAAAATTGTTTATTTATTATGATGCAGACTGTACATGTTTGATCAACAAAGAGGTCCCCTATTTTCAGAAATACCCATCTAGTAGTTGTTTCAGCATTGTTGTTGGTGATTCTCCCCTGTTAATCCCTAGCATTAGCCATTATATTAAACTATACATTCCTCTAGTATTGTTGGTGATTATCCCCTGGTAATCCCCTAGTGTTAGCCATGTTTCCGATTGTTTCCTTCATGGCGGGTTTGACCTCTCCTCGCAGAATGTGACCGACTGATTGGCACACCACCCGCACCTTTGAGCAGCGGTGGACGCTGGCTGATGGCTGGCGAGAATTCATTTAGGTTGCCCTGGGATTGCTTACCCCTTAGGACCGGCAATGCCAAGCATGATGAAACTGAGCAAATATTCAAATATTCATCATGGTTGCTGATTTGTTCATCATGGGTTCAGTGCTGGAAACCTCAAATGCTGATTCACCATGGTACTTGCCCAAAGTCACCAGAAACATTAGAGGTTTCCAGCACATTGCTGATGGTTCAAAGCAACTGATGGAGGTTCATCTTATTGCAGCGCGGCTTGGGGCACCATTTCAATCATTGTCTTTGTGTTGGCCGCATCGTTGGGGAAGCTTTCCTTGATCATCCTCAATGGACAATGAAACTTGCAGGAGGCAGAAATCGAGTGCTTGCCCGAACTGGTGCTTGGGATCGTGGGTTAAATGAGCTGACCTTCAAGAAAAGAATTCTCACTTGAGTAATACCACTAGTGCCACACAAGACCGTGGCGGAACTTTCCAAAAGATTCCAAAAGAAGATACCTAAAGGAGAGTTGCGATGCATCGATGACTCAGCGGTCCACTGAAAGAGCGCCGGGCGGCTATCTGTCTATCTATCCATCCATCTATCTATCTATCTATCTACCTATCTATCTAAGCTATCGATCCATTTATCTATCGATCGATCGATCGATCTATCTATCTATCTATCTATCTATCTAGGCATCCATCTATCCATCTATCCATCCAACCATTGTTCGAGACACTTGTGTGAAACTGGAACGGACCGCGGCAGTTTGGGTCCACTGCTGGTTGTGGATTTTCTCCAGCATTGGAAATGGTTGATTCAAGATTCGAATGTTTTGGATGCAAACCCCGTTCATTTTTACATTTGCCCATTTGGTTCAAGCCATGAGCCAAATCAAATGGCATGATCAACGATTGGCTAGTTGATTTGGAACGTGGCCAGGCGATACACGCAAATGACGGCTTGGCCACCAGTGGTAATCACAGATGAGCTACTGCAACTTGTGGCTATCCATGTGTTGCGGTTAACCATCTAGCCAACCATCTACTAAACCATCTGTAGTAAATTATCTAGTTAGTAGTTAACCATGAGTTCACCATCCAGTTAACTTTGTTAACCACGAGTTTGCTTGCCAGTGGTGACCATGGATGAGTCGCTGCTATCAGTGTGCAGGTGGGAGACGAGGTGATGCAGATTACTCCACGGCATCCTTTGATGAGGAACACCGAAATCGCCGGTGGCCTCAGCCCGTTTTCAACTGACCGGTGGTTTCTGAAGCCATTGGGAACATCCAGAGTTAGTCTGGAGTTTTTTTGCTTTACCTGATGAATATATGAAAGATGATTTGGGGGATCCCCTGTTTTAAGAAACCACCAAATCCGCAGTTTGCCTGTTCCAGCGACAGCGAGCCCATGGGTAGGCAGAACGTAGCGACATCATTCAGAGTTTGGGAATCCAATATAGTCATAAGTGGGATAGATAGAAAATGTAATCGGACCAGCCCCAAAAGGGACATGATCAAAATACCGAACTTGGGTGATGTTCCAATTACTCCTGGACGAAGTATATATACAATTGTATACATGTATTTCCCTATGTATTTAGCAGGTTCATGTAGGAATCGACAAGTGTGTCTGTATATATATATATATAGATAAATATAAATACAAATATGAATAAATAAATAAAAAAATACAAATATAAATACAAATATACATATAAATCAATCAATATAAATACAAATATAAATACAAATATAAATATAAATCAATAAATAGATAAATATACTCTTGGCATTTTGCAAGATATCACCATTCAGATTTTGAAGATTCCACCTGCATAAAAGTGCGCGATGCCCGTGCATGCCAAGTGCAGCCAAGGAGGTGCAGATTTCGCCCTGGGCAGTGCGCGCGGCCAACCTTCAAGAGGAGGAAACACTGGTGGCATGAGTGCTGGTCGTGTTGGTTATCCAGAGGTTATAGCCGTTAGATATGGTCAATCAGAGGGAGTAATAAGCAACAAAAAGGGTTAATCATACTGGTTAAATGTGGCATTTACAGGGAATTAAACGATATCAGCCATGATTGGACCATCACTAGCCATCATACATCATCAAACCATCATGTAAACGATCATCAGGCATCACAAACCACCATCACTGGCTGGTGGTTGGGAGGTGCGAGGCCAGGAGCCAGGGGTATCCCGTTCTGGCCCTTGAAAGGGGCAGGGCCAGGAGTTATACATAGCAGGAGCCGTTCACATCATGCCGTTGCCGTGGGACCTTCCACCAGCCGCACAGCTGGCGTAGGAGCGCTACCCCGCACGCTGGACCGGATGGATGAAGGAGAAGGAGCAGACACGTAAGCTGCTCAGCCGGTGCTGGTGCTGAGGGAGCCAGGAGCCAGGGGTATCCCTATATCCCATTAAAGGGGAATCGATTTGGACCTACCAGGAGTGGGGTAACCAGAAGGTGGTTGGAGACGTCCGCTTTATAGGTCTGTGAGTGTGTGCATCAGGCAAATGACTTGACTAGACTTTTGTAATTAAGCAACGCAATGAAAAGCGGTCGCTCCCAATACGTATGCCACCGAAAACTGGTGGTTTATCCCGCCAGTTTTGTTGGATTGGCAGAGGGTATCGATGGATATTGTGTTATACTGCATATGCGTAAAGAATCACGGGGTTTGACCAGCAGCGGATCTAAAAGGTGTGGCAGGGCCAAAAAAAATTGATTCCTATCCTTGGCTGTGCGTAGTTGTAACTTGGGATTTTGCGGAAAGCGCGTTGGTCAGCTGATGCTTGTTGATGAATACCGTAGAATTTGCTGGGCAACAGCTGGTTTGTTGAGGGTTACTGCAACCAATGATGGAGCTGACCTGCAGTATCAAACAGCCGTTGGAAGAATGCGACCTGGTCAGACCGATGATGGAACTGGCTCCGTTACTTGCCACTTTTTGTTGTTATCTTAGTTGTTGCCTGCCATACCCGTCTATTCAGCATGGTTAACTGCAGAGCCAATTCCTAGCCATCATGCAGCATTTTGAAGCAATATTCACTGGTGTTGCTCTTCTGGCTACGTCCAGCATCAGCCATGACAAAGGAATGAAACCATAGTCACCCATGCAACTATCAGCCAACCAAACATGACATCAGCATGGTTTTCCGCTAACAAACTACCCAAACATAGTCATTACCCAACCATAAGTCAACCAGCAGACTCATCAGCAACACACCAAAACCACGTTTTGCCCCGCTGGCCAGGTGACATGTTCACTTTCACGACCGGCTCACCGTTTGGAGCTCGTGGAAGTGTGAACTGGTGAAGAATTGGAATCTAAGTCATTAGCCCTTTACAGTATACATAATATGTAAAGATGCTGAATTCATATGTCAGCCGAGTGGACCCGCCTTGTTTCCATTGCATGGGGGAACAGGACAAGCCGAGATGACATGTTCAGGTCGATCGATCTCTTAGCCCGATGGTAAATCGGTAGCAAACTTGGGGGTGGCTGTGGGTAGTATATTAACAGGTGGACTTGTTTGTTTGTTCTTGTTGATTGATAACCATCACTGGGATTATAAACAGTTAAAGTAATTGATATTAACAATCAATGGTTGACAACAGTTGGTGATTGTTTGTTCTTGTCAACTATTATCAACCATTGATTAGCCATAATTAGCACGGCATATTGGCAGCTATCGGTTTTCAACCATATTTTGGCTGTTGACCACCTATCAACAACCATTGACTAACGATTGGTTGTCCGTTCACTCATCATCAATGGACCGATCTCCCATCACTGTTGGCATAGCGCGCCGCCCGACCGCAGCCATTCAGCGAGACCCACGTCATGCCCATGCCGAGAAAAGATAACGGGCGACCTGCCAGGAGGTACATCATGAGTCATGCTTAGCAGTTGACAAGGCAAACAGAAGTAATTGCGAAGAAAACTGTGTATAATGTATATATATATATATATATTATGCTGTTAAATATCATGAATTAACTAACCTGGTCATATCTATACATATGCTGTGATATATTATGACTTAACCTGGTTAACCTGTTGTATACCTGGTGTTAATTATTGTCAAGCATTTATGTGAACAATGGCTAACACGGGTTCATGGTGAGATTGAATGGTTGAATATGGATGGTAAGTGGCTGAGTTGAAAGCCATAGGTTTCATTTATGAATCTACAGCAGGTGGGTTCCCTTTCCAGGTTGGTTTGCCACAGGGCGAATGTGTGCTGGCGGACTGGTAAAGAGCCGCCAGATTTCGCGATTTTCTTCACTGCGTGGTTTCGCGCATTCCTAATCAGCTTCAATGACTTGTTCCATCTATGTTTGGGACCCGTTGGACACCGCCCAGAAACGAAGACAAATTTGAGACAGATTAATTTTCAGCTGTGTTGACCACTGCTTTTCTACCATGTCCGACGCCTGTTGCTCCGGGCTGCTTGTTGCATTGCAGAGATTATGGGGACCACGCGAGGACCACAACCCGCAACCATGGCGACGAAAGTGTTTAGTGATGTCGTATGACTCGTCCGGTGAGTGCTCACCGGGTAGAAAGGCTGGTATGTTACTTTTTTAGTGTGATTGGCAATCATTCCAAGCTAACCCTGCCACATCATCCTCATATACCTGCGGCATTATACCGCCATTTTACCAGCCTTGTAGCAGCCATATGCCAGCCGCATACTTGTCATTTACCAGCCTTATTCAGCCTCATGCTGCATATGACGGTAGTTCAGTTTGCATCACGAATCATGATGGCTCGGCAGGTTCCGCTTGTCCTTACGGATTTAGTAGTGGCATGTGACAGTAGTTATGCTGTTTTATGTTTGCTACAGCCATTGTCAATATTGGCTAATGGTCTATGATGGCTTTTGATGATTAACAATGATGATTAGTGATGGTATGTAGCGAACCAGTAGGTTCAATCAAGCATGTCAAACATTGGTTGACAACAAATGATTGGCTAGTAGTGGTTCATGATGGTAACGGAGATTCATTTTTTGTCAGTGGATGAGACTGGATGATAACGGTCGGTTGGTTGGCCGAAATATGAAAATCATGTTTAAGTGGGGATGAGTTTGGGCAGCTTGTTCTTACTTTACCCAGGAGAATCCAGCAAAGTTAATTGAAGATCTCCGTGTGGTTTGGTTTGATTCCTTTGATGCCCTCAGTGGGACTGTTTCACACCACACTTGGGGTCAATTTTATGGAAAAAAAAGTAGATACAGAGGCCGAACAATTAACAGGATCACTGAAATAAACACAGCAGTGTATACAGTACACAATGTGTACGTAGGCATCGTGAGATCCATGTGGCGGTTGAGTTTATGTGGCAATTCCTATGAGCCAACATCATCATCAGTAGCCATGAACTATCACGAACCATTCTTGGCCACCACTATCATCTATAGTAATCCATGGCTAAAGCGCCATCCTTACTGGTGAAGCAGCCCGTGTTTGTTCGCAACGGGAACCTGGGCGCCGGACAGGACTTCGCACCGCCTCCCCGAAAACCGCGGCGACCCGAAGATCCGCGATACTTGGACGTGTCGGGATGGGTTGGTACCTGCTAGTGATCCCTAATGCGAAAGGGTTGATAAATTATAGTTGCACATGTTTTTTCAACATAGGGGACCTCCCAAATCATCGAACAAATAAATCATTTAGAGGAATAAACCATCCAGTTTTGGGGCTCCCAAGTTAGAGAAACCACCATATTGCTATAGGAGTTGGGACCAACCATCCCAAGAATTGGGTAGTTGAACATCCCAACATCTAGGGTGTATTGTGCATTATTAGGATGTGAATGAACAGCTGGGGTGTGGATTTTTGACCCGCGGCCATGTCAACACAGGGATCTGCAAATTGGCAACGGGCGTGTGCTTGTATGAATGGTGTTCTCATGATTTCCCATGATCCTGAATGATACTGTCAACTCACAACTGGTCCCTCCTTTTTGGTTTCCTGAATTCACTGCAGTTCGAAGGCTCATGAACTATTTGCTCCTCATGGAGTTGGTAATGGTTGATAGTGGCAAATGTAAGTTACTTGTGAGAAAAGAGTGGGGAGGTCTACTATGGGTATGATCCCGCTCTTGTTGTTTGATAATGTTCATTGCGCTGAAGGTTTCTCACACGGTTTCTGACCATTTTTCGCAGGAATGGTTTTGAAATTTCGGCGTTGTTCATTACCAAGGGCCTGGATATCCCATGAAGCGGCAAACGATCCACGGTTTTCAGTGCATCTCTTTCCATTTACAACCTATACCCAGCATACTCGTCGCAGCTGTTCAGCATTGTTATCGCATGGCGCTTCGCCCACTGCATGGATTTACTCTCCCTGGAAATCCCAACAATGGGGCTGCCCCTTGAACACGAAATGGGACGTGCAAGTCTCAATGTTAAGTGAACAGAGTTGGAGACCAGTTGAGTGAACACACTGCATCAATCACAACTCAGGGTTTCCCATGGTTTCCCTTACATTTCCTATGGTTTTCCTTACGTTTCCTATGGTTCTCCTATCATTTTCCAGGGTTTCCCCATGGTTTCCCTATATGATTCAGCTCACATATCCCATTGTTTGAGTTCATCAGAAGCCAGGGCAGCGGAACGCTGCCGTATCACGTCGCAAAAAATCGTCGCCCTTGGCTCAGTATAGGGCAGGTAGCTAGCGGCAGTGCGCCATCGCCGCAGGATCCCGGGGCAGGTGCGGGAGTTTTTCTTGAGATAGGCAGACTATGATAGTAACTAAATGTAGCTAATAGTTAAGAGCCAACTAAGGCTGGTTAATGATGGTGGTTGTTTGAGATGAGGGTAAGCTGAGTCTTGTGTTGAGTTGATGGGTGAAATTCAAGATGCATGGCACATTGGGGGCTCAATGCGAGTAACCCTAACCCCCCCATGGTTGAATCAGTGGTTGTTTTTCCTCGTCCGAAATCATGGGGGTTGGATAGCTGGAGGTAGCCCATGATGATGTGCCTGGGTAAAAATAAGACTAAACTAATCAGCTACCTTAGTTTTGCAAGTCTACTGATTGGCTCGAGCCCCAAAAACTGCATTTACGGCTTGGCGGAAAGTACAATGGTAGGACTGAGATCGGCAGAACTAGCCCTGGTTCATTAAACTGTTTGAAGCTATGATTTAACCATAACCTTGTACAATTCAGAAAGAAAGCAGGCCATCATAAACAGTCAACCATCAATCAGCCATCAAGTCACCATTCATGCAACATGACTGAACCTGTTGCAATCGAAAAACATGCGCCCAAAGTTTCCCTTCAACTGGGGAGCAGGTCATGTTGACTCCCATCTTTATGACCGCATCACTGGTGATCAACGTGTTGGTCCTAGCGCCTCGCTTCAACGGTGGTTGGTGGTGCGACGTTGCCATGAACCCGCGGCTGGTGGCCCTGAGTTGTTGCAGATGGGGAAATGATGATGGTCACAGATGGGATGGATGGTGATGGATGGTGATGGACGGTGATGGTTGATGGTGAGTCAGAACAGAAGAAGTATATAAGGATAGCGGGGTTGATCACAAATAGAATCAATGCGAGAGGTCATCAACAAATAGAAATATATCAAACAAATGGGATGCTGAGCACTGCGGAAAAGCCACCGATCCTTTCTACTTTCAAGCTGTATATCACGGGGGTTCCATGGTCAGGACCCTTGGCCTTATCCATGAATGTACCAAAGTCCCACTGTGACCTGCCATTGTAGGGGAAACCACCTAGAGCAGCAAGGCTGGAGACATTCATTCATTCATTCATTCATTCATTCATTCATTCATTCATTCATTCATTCATTCATTCATTCATTCATTCATTCATTCATTCATTCATTCATTCCGTTCCTGCGAGTTGGTGATTGTTCAGCCAGTTCGGCCAGGATTGGTTCCTAAACCCCGTTCATCCCGGTTCCATTCGAGCATGCCATCCCAGCAGGAAACAATCGCTTGGGTCCAGTGCACTGGTGCTACCACGGCTTTCCCACGGCTTTCCCACGGCTTTCCCACGGCTTTCAGGTGCCTGTTTGCGCCGGCCTCTATAGCAATGGCGAACGCATGGCAGTCATATATGGAGAAGAAACGCCAGCCAGAGGAATCCTTAAGGCAGTGTACACGCGGCTTGTTTGCATGACGAACTGGAAAGCAGGAGCTGTGAATGTCTATAAAAAAAGATGCCCGGATGCTCCAGGTACGGTTAATATTTGTATACTAACATTTACGTATAAGATGACCCGGTTTGTAGGCAAACACGCAAAACATGGAGTATTTGGGATATGATTCAAACTTGTCTTACAAACCATGTTTGTGATATGACCAAGGATCGGCGGGTTGTTGGTCTCAGCATGCCATGTGTGTTCTTGATCCTTGGGTCGCTAACATGATTGCTTTCCAAATCTCAGCATAGCCAATGAGTTGCCATCAAACAACTAAGCCTACCAATGCGCAGCTCCCGTTTCACTATGACGCACAGTTTTCTTATGTTTTCTTCGGATTGGCGGCTGCGTTTTCAGATTTCAAGACTATACGTGAGTTTGTTACAGGCTCTAGATTCACTCTAGATATTGTTTTGGGGAAACAGCATCAATTCTGAGGCGATTCTGGAGGTATTACCATGGATTGAACTCACTGCCAGTTTAAGTTTAGCTTGAGCTAATCTTGAGCTCACGCGGAAATGTTGGTTCAACTGATCTTGCCACATGGGTTATTAAGAATGGTTGTTAATGGTTCATGCTAGGTGGCTAGTCTAGTACTGGTGGACAATGCTTAACAATTGTTGACTAACAATGATTAATTATAAGGGCTAGGCATCTAAACATATTTAAACTAGAATCTTCCTAAAAGGAAGTAGAACTTCGAAATGAAGCCTCAAGGAAGATAGCACTCAAAGATAAAAATCATGGTTGGCGATGGATAGAAATCAACTGCTGTATACCTGAAACTAAATGATCAATGAGTGTGAGACTATGAAATCGATGGCTAGGATAACTTCACAACTATTATCCAATCATAACTTCACAACTAACCATAAGCAGCATAAGCAACAATAACGATCCGGCTAGGAAACCACCCTGAAGTTGACCATACTTAGCTGTTTTTTACCATCAAATATGAAGGAATTTGCGATATAAAGTGTTAGTACAGCTCATGCTGATTCCCTCCCTGTGGCATACCAGGAGGTGATCACCAGGTTGGTACGCGGAGCTCCGAAAAACAGCTGGGGGCTGTAGGGGGTAACTCCCATCCGGCTCGCTGACTTGCCACTCAGTGTGGATTTTATCACAAGTTGGTGGCTTTGAAGTTCTTGCCAACCAGTTGCGCTGGTCATTTCTGTGTGGATGTATCGCATCGACAGTGCATACTTTCGGTGAAATAACATGGATGCTTATCAATTGACCCAGGCATTCATTTGTAGGTGTATATGTCCATGAGCATGCGCATGCATATTTCTTGTATTGCACACTTTCTCTACATTTCTGGCTGCAGAATGGAAAACAAACTTTCTCTACATGCCTGCATGCACATATCTCCATGGTGTGCCATGCTTTGAGTGCCGGCGGAGGTCGATCCTGGTGGTATCTTTGGTGCTGATCCCGTGCATTTTCATCGGGGAAACTCGTCCCTTGGAGAGACATTTGGCCATGGGTCAATATTAACCAACCAATAGTAGGGATGATAACCAACAATAATAATGAAAACAATGGTTAATAATAGGGAAACTAGGGGTAGAGGGTTTTGACCCACTACCATTTCTTGTTGCGAGTAAATCCGCGTGGCACCACCTGCACAAACAGTGAGGTACATGAGAGGAACAGCGTTAGGGTTCTTAATAATAGCCACCAATCACCAACAAGTGACATTTGATTGAAATTCTTTGCGCATTCATTGATCACCCCAAGCAACTAGACAAGCCCAGGATTAATTCCCAAAGAGTTGCATCCACTCTCAACAGCAGCGCTAGGCTTGCACTTGGAGAGCTGGATCGTAAAGCATCCCAGGCGCTATAGAATTTAATAGGTGGATGATAACGGTCCATGGTGGCAAGCAAAATGGCCATGTGGTTAGCAAGGGTGAATATCTGAATAGCGGTCAATGGTGACGGTGGTAAGCAAGTAAGGAAAATCATCATTTGAGCAACTATGCCGTTCGAGATAGGAACAAATGAAAACGTATTGGCTAACCATTGAGATGGCCAACTTCTTGGCCAAACCATCTTAGCAAAATCATGCGCAAAATCACCAGCATTTCTCAAGCAACCATTCCTTCCATGCCTTTTTTTGGGGACGCCCTGAGCGAACCAGCCGCCATGGGGGTCATGGCCCAGGCGGGGCCCCACCCCGCCATGCCGCACCCACCCAGGCGACGGCGCGCGGTGGATGGCGGCATCGGTCTTCGTTATGCAGATCGTCTACAAGTTTCTGACCCCTGCGGCTCGCCAGTGGAACCAGTGGAACCAGTGGAACCAGTGGATGATGGATGGATGAGGGATGGCTATGTGCTTGTACCAGGTGGAGTTATGGATGCTTATTGCATGTCATGGCTGTGAGGATCAAACTTTGGTGCTTAAACTGATTGAAATACTTCAAGCCATGATGAATCCCAATATTGGCCAGTCAATTGTAGTGGTTAATGCCACTTTTTGGGTCAGATTTTGGAGAATTGGTTGATTTAGTTTTTGTCATTGGTATGAAGGTGGTGGAGAGAGGTTTGTCATTGGTTTGTATGAACTGCTGTTGATTGGTGATCGTTGGTTTGTTGGGACAGCCCCCTGCAGCCGCCTTAGCCACGGGCACTGCAGTTGATGGGGCTGCTGTTGGTTGCATGAGCTTGTCAGCAAGTGCTGCCTTGGTGCGAGGCTACAACTAGTGGTGGGAAACCTCCGAATCTGCCGATGAACCCAGTGGTCCTCAGTAGCAGCTTGGTACAAGTTCCGACCTGGAAGGGCTGGTGCTGGCTGAGAATGAGCTTGACATAAGGATGGTGCAGTCAAGCCATATTAGGGGTTTCACCCCGAAAGTACCAATAAAATAGGATGAAGCTAAGTGACTTGGATGTGAGTGTGGAGATCCTTTGGGCACCTTGGATCGTTGCAGAGTCGTGACCTGTGGCCGTTGGTCATTGGCTGCTGGGCACCTAGTAAGTCAATGCGAGCGCTGACTAAGCTACTGGCACCTTTACGTGTTGATCATTGTTGGCAGCTTCTGAAGCTAAGCTGGTTGGGGTGTGACAAAAGCCATGCACCAAAAATGCCAACTATGATTTAGCATATGATCACATCATGTCACTGGCTGGTGGTTTTACACATTTTTATTTTCCCCAGGAATCATTAACAATTGGTTGGTTGACTTATCTTTTTCTAAGGGGTGGTTCAACCACCAATCAGATCAGTAATTTAACTTTTGAAACTAAGCATTGTTGAACATTCAACTCAGTCACCAGCATTTACCAGCATTTGCTGGTCACCAGGCAGTACAAAAATCATAGCTGTTGCCGCTCCCCTGGGTTGATGTGCTGGGGCAGCTTGGGATGCCAGCTGGGGTCAGTAGAATCAAGCAGTCGGTAATTTTCATAAAACCATTGATAAACATGACCCATTCAAGCTGGGGAACATGATCATCTACTGCTTGGCTCAAGTGGGAAGATATAATAGGATGAGATAGGATCTACAGGAACCAAGCAGCAGGATGCTTAAACTGATGAAAATGCCTTATAGGAATTCCAAAATATGTTTCAGAAATCATACCTTGAGTGCCGATCCTCTCAGATGCCCCGGTAAAAAATACCTTGAGTAGGATGGTTCCACCTTGAGCATCTTTCAGAAATCATCTGTGGATCAACGTGCGCTTATGCCCACCACCTGTGCTGCACCCAGACCTGGCTATTGCGCTCTTCCATTGCATCTCGCTGGGCATTTTCTTAGCCAACGCTTGAGGACGGAGCGGTGAAGTCGTGGTGCCAGGCAGTGCCATGACCTGCGGATGGCAAGGTCAACCAGCCGTTCTCGGTGTGGGTTCCCCACCTCGGGGTGTTATGGCCTCACAAATGGAGAGGATGATGGTCTCAAAGCCCAGCAGTTGGTGGTTCCAACGGTCAGTTGATGGCTGGGATTGGCTGGGACCATGGGAATACTGCCGCGGGGGTTTGATGAACCACTAGTTGGGTTGGTTCATGGGAAAATCTACGCGGGAAAGCCTGCTTTTCACAACCAATGGAAGTGGTTCCATGAAACAAATCTCGTCAACCATTGCTGGCTATTCATCCATATTTGGTTCATCAAGGCCAATCATCATTCACCAAGGGTATTGACTAACCCGATGTTAATCAAGGTCGTTAATTATCAGCCATTATTTTGGTTGATTTATTTCTGGTTCATGAACCAAGGGCAGTGCTCAGTCGCAAGGAGGGCTTTGGTTCAGTAAGGCGTGGCCCGCTGGCAGGACCTCCCGCCGACTTTCCGAGGTTTTCAGTGCGACCCAAAGGGTCGATCAACCGTGAAAAACGGCCGGTTCCTAAGCGGTAAGCCATTGGGAGAGCCGATGAAGTCGCTTACTTTAGGGTTCACTACGTGTTTTTCCATGGGTAAGTAGCTAGTAGTTACACTGTTTTTTCCTATGAACAGTCCAGCTGATTTTTTCTCAACTGAAACCCTGGCTGGTGGATTGACATTGTCCCGGGTAATCATCAACCTGGTTGGTGGTTTCAAACATTGTTTGTTTCCACTAGTAATTAATGATTAACAAATGGTTGGTTGATTAATTTTTTCATAGGGGTTGAAAACCACCAACCAGTTAACTATGGTTATAGAATGCTAGAGGCTGTCCAAGATATGAAACAATCTACAACGATTGGGATAGTTGATTACAACGATTATTGCCTTTCCAGCGGTAGTTAATTCAGATAGTTTAGTGCAACTAATGGGATAGCAATGAACCAAATGAATTGGCAATGTCGATCGCTCAGCAGAGAACTGCTAGTCAACCACCAATGATCCCTTCGATGACTTAGATTTTCCATTGCCATGTGGCCAGCCTGTGGCAGACGGGAACGAAAAAGCTTAGATTACCGGCCAACAAGTCGTCAACCTGCGGCGTAGCAGGGGCTGTTGGGTGCGGCATCGCGAAGCTGCCGGCAGTCTCATGATGTCGGGGCACTTTGATGGAGGATCGCGCACTCTAGCAGCTGGCAAAAGAATTGCATGAGATTTCATCCATTGGTCAGAAGTTTCCAGCTACTAGGGGGGGTACTACTGCGCAGGTAGATGCAGGTAGGGTACTAACATCAGCTTTCAGAGTGATTGTTGCAGCCGACTGTAGCCGCAACGTAAGCATACATACTGACCAAGACACCACAAGGTCACGTACACCGTCCAGGGACTGTGCATGGGATGTCCGTGGTTTGCTGTCAGAACTGGTGACTTCCCCGCATCGCTTGCCTGTGCTTTCAAGTTGGTTGAACTACCTCTTGTATGGGGAGGCAACTGAGGCAACCATCAAGTGTGCATTTGCTAAGGGCCACAATGTGTTGAGTCAGGCTCCCCCTCAACATTTGACAGGTGTGCTCAGTGTGCTCCGGCAATTTTCCGGACTGCAAAACCCGCATCCCCACTACCTACCACCAAAATTCGGTGGGCGGAGGGCGCGAACGCACGAAGCTGGGCGAGCCCCGCTCGGTGTGCAGAAGAAAATTCCTCGCCGCAGCGCTGGTGGCGATGGTGGTACGCCCAGAAATCAATCACCAGGTCAATTAACAGGTGACAACCACTTTTTCGGGGTGCAAAATGTCATTGACATCTTGGTCGGTCGCATCCCAATAGATCAGGTAAGCCTATTTTCTGCCTAATAGTTAATTCCTTAACTTCTCCAAAAAAAATAATTTAAAGTTAATTTTAGAATTGCCTAAAAAAGTAAATTTTTTTAACTTCAAAATTAATTATTTTTAAGGTAAAAAAAATTAACTAAAAAATTAACTCTTTTTTTAACTAAAAAATAGCCTTGTTTTGAACAAAAAACTTTTTTTTCAACCTCAAAAATCGATTATTTTCTTCTAGAATTTCTAGAAGTTTAAGGGAAACAAACTAGTTTTTAGTTAGTAAACCAAAATATTTTTCCAACCCAACACATAAAACAATCCTAATAAAGCCCAAATAATCCTATCATACTGCCAAAAATAATCCTAAAGCAAGCCTTGTTCCAACAAGTAATCCTCAAAACTTGCCACACAAGCTTTCAGCAGTTTTAATTTTTCTTGATCTTTAAAGTAAAAAGTGTATCCCATATGACCAAAAATGCAGCATCTTTGTGCATGCATCTTCTGGGGCCACCCTTTTGACACACTTAGCCCCCAATAAGTTACAGTGAATTGTAATTTTCAAAACCAGAATTTGGCAAAACAAAAAATATACAAACTAATGAAAATATAGAAATACTAATTGACTTAGTGGAAAAATATCATAAAACAATTATTTGCTATAACAATTTCATCGCGCAATGCCTATCTACATATGAAAAAAGAAAAGTACAAAAAAACAACACAGAATAAACAAATAAAGACAAGACCGCAACATAGATTTTAAGAAAGATGAACTATATAAGGACATGCAAGAATTGAATATAATATGGTTTGTTTTTTTGAAATATAAAGCAAAAAATGTTTTTAAACATTTAAGCCAATAATTATGATAGAAATAAATATCTCAATTTTTAAGAAATATCATATTTTTGAAAAAACATATGTTTTATTATATTATGGTAAAGCGCAATTCAAATTTCAAAGCAAGAATTTAAATTTCAAAAAAATGCAAATAACATATGATTATTACCGTATTTTTAAAAGCTGGTTAAAATATATATTGAAAATAAAAATGTATCCCCAATAAATGTTTAAAATGCCAACCAGCTTGTAGATTTCAAAAGAAATCAAAAAATCCAAAATTAGCATTTTAAACCCAAAAATTCATATATTAGCTTTAGATAAACCATTTAAATTAAAGATATTAAAATTTATTCCAAATATACACCAAGAGATTTAAACTGCATATTCAAAGAAAAAAATACAATTCAAAAAAATAACATGTTCAAAGGGACTCTAGGGGCTCTAAGGGGCTACACGGAGCTGTAAAGGGTTGTACAAGGCTAGAAGAGGCTATAAAGGACAAGAAGGGGGACATAAGGGAGTACAAGGGGCTATAACGGGTTTTAAGGGATTATAAAAGGCCAGAAGGGGTTCAAAAGACCATGAGGGCTATAAGGGGCTTTGAGGGACTAAAAGGGGTCATGAAGGATGTAAAAGGTTATAAGGGGCTTTAAGGGCTATTAGGGATTATAAGAAGCTACAAGGGGCTGCAAGGGGCTATAAGAAACTATAAGGGGCCACAAAAGATTATAAAGGGCTAGAAGGGGCTTTTAAGGGCTATTACAAATTGTAAAGGGTTTGAAAGAACTTAGGGAGAGGCTATGAGGGGCTATAAGGACTATAAGGGATTATAAAGGATTATAAAAATCTACAAGGGGTTATAAAAGGCTAAAAGGGATTATAAGGGGCCATGAAGAATTATAAGGGGCTATTAGGGGCTAAAAAGGGCTATAAAGATTTTAAGGGGCCATGAAGGGGAAGCTTTCAGGAATTGAAATTAATGGCTCCTTAACAAGAAATTACAAGGGATTGTAAGAGGCCAGAAAGGATTAAAAGGGGTTATAAAAATCTATAAGGGGCTATGAAAAAAAAGAGATTATAAGGGGCTATAAGGGAATGAAACGGGCTACAAGGAGCTGCAGGCAGATATAAAAAATTCTAAGGGACTACGAGGGAACAGAAAGAAGTAGAAGGGGTTTGTAAAGGAAGATGAAAGGGCATAAGGGTATTTGAGGGAATATAAAAGATTATAGAAGGCTATAAAGGTTTGTAAGGGATTCAAAGAAGTTATATAGGATTATAAAGGGTTCTGAAAAGTTTGAAAGGACTATAACGGGTCTAAGGGGCCCTTGTTAAGGGACATTTTCAGACCTACACCCAAAGGACACTTTCAGACCTACACCAAAAAGAGCAGAGAAAAAAAGAGCAATTTTCTGGGTTCTGTAGATTACTGGCGCCATTGGCATGCATTCTTGAGGCCAAAGCCCAACACAAATTTCTGGGAAAAGATGATTGCGCATAGGTTTTTATAAGTATTTTTCATCGAATCTGCAAGTTTACCAACCAGGGTGTTGAAAGTTTGCTTGAAAGTTTGCAATCAAACTTTCAGGGGGTATGAAAGTTTGATTGAAAGTTTGCAGTCAAACTTTCAGGGGGGCATTGAAACTTTCAATGCAAACTTTCAGGGGCGCATTGAAACTTTCAAGGCAAACTTTCATACCTTGACTTTTGAGCTAATTGTGAACCCTTAATGACTGAAAGTTTACTAGTAGACTTTCAAGGGTAGGACTGAAAGTTTGCATTGAAAGTTTCAATACCCCCCTGAAAGTTTGCATTGAAAGTTTCAATGCCCCCCTGAAAGTTTGACTGCAAACTTTCAGTCAAACTTTAATACCCCCTGAAAGTTTGACTGCCAACTTTCAGGCAGACTTTCAATTTGGTGTTTCTTTTGGTATGAAAAATAGACTGTTTTTAATGATTTTGTCTTGTTTTTTCTAGTAGGATTGCTTTTGATAGGATTATTTCGGGCAAAGTTGATAGGATTATTACGCACGAACATGGTAGGATTACTGTGCCCCAACATGGGCCAATGGCACCAGCATCCCTATGGAACCCAGCAGGCTGTTTTTTTTAATTGATGTAGGTATGACAGTTTCCCTTACAAATAGCGCCTTAAAGCCCTTACAGTCCATGAAAACTGTTTATAACCCCTCATAATTTTTTGAAACTTCTTTTAATCTCTGATGGCCTAATAGTTCTTTCTTGTAGCTCGTTATGCCCCCTCATAATTCTTGAAAACCCATCATGGCCCGCTATAGTCCTTGGCCCCTGCCAGCCCCTTGTAGCCCTTTATAGTCCCTAACAGCCCCTGATAGACATTTAAAATCTTTCATAGGGCCCTCAAAACTAATTTATAGTCCAATATGGCCCTTTATAGTCCCTTATAATCTTTTATGGCTTCTGGCAGCCCTCAAGGCCTCTATAAGCCCTTAGAACCCCTTGTAGCCTTTTAATCTCCTACAGCCCTTTGTAGCCCCGTATTTTTATATAGCTTTCCAGTCCTAGCCCTTTACAATCCCTCATAGTCCCTTAAAACCCATTATAGCCTTTGTAGTCCTTTACAACCCCTTACAGCCCCTTGTAGCCCTTTATAATCCCTGATAGTCTTTTATAGCCCCTTATAGCCCTTCTTATCCTTCATGGCCCCTTAAAGTCCCTTATAACTTTGTATAATCCTTAATAGCCCCTTGTAGCCTTTTACAATTTTTGATAACCCCTTATAACTTTTTATAGCCCTTTACAATCCTTCATGGCCCCTTATAGTCCCTTTTAGCTTTTTACAGCCCCTTGGAAACATTTATAGTCCTTAATAGTCCCTTATGGCCCCTTATAACTTTTTATAATCCTTCATGGCCCCTTATAGCCCCGCATGTTTTCACTTATAATCCCTTTTTGCCCCTTATAGTTTATTATAGTTTTTTATAGCCCCTTACAGCCTCTTACTTACAGTTCTTTATATCCCTTGACAATCTCTTATAGCCCTTCAAGATCTTTTATAGTCCTTTATAATCCCTCTTCGTTTTTTATAGCCCCTTCAATCCCTCTTTTTGATTTTTCATTTTTGAATTTTTGCGGTTACATTTGAATGTGTATATTTCAGATTTAATTGTTTATATTTGAATTGGAAGTTTAAGTGTTCAGCTTAAATGGTTTATTCAAAACTGATAGATTGATGGTCGAAGTTTGAGTTTCAGTTTGAAATTATAGATTGATTTTTGGAATCAACAAAATAATTGACATTTTGAATTTAGATCGCCGGCTTTTTTCATTCTAGATATATTTTATCAACTTGTGGATAGAAAAGCAAAAATGACCATGTATACATTTCTTTGGAAATTCAAATTCTTGCTTTGGAATTTCAATTGCGTTTTGCCACAGTGCCATAGAACATTTTTTAAAACCAAAAAACAAAATTGTGTTTTGTTCTTGGAATATGAAGTTTTTATTTTCATTTGTTGGTTGAAATGTTCAAATTAGCTTCATCCATACTCTATATTCCAGCGAAACAGGGCCATGTTCTTGTAATCTTTGCATTTGGTTGAATATGTTGTTTTCAAGTTTATATTGCAAAATAGATTTTTTGTAATTTGTAATGGTTTTCCCCATGTTAGATGGGCATGGTGCGTTTAAATTGTAATGTAAATATGTTTGACACTTTCCACAAAAAAACAACTAGCATTTCTATTTTTTCATTTTTCAAAATTGCTATTTTGATCATTTTTTGCCAGCTACCATCCATGATTATATGTTTTTTGTTGTTGTTGTTGTCATTGGTCTTAGGTGTGGGTCGTGGTGGTGATGGTGTTGTTGTTGTTGTTGTTGTTGTTGTTGTTGTTGTTGTTGTTGTTGTTGTTGTTGTTGTTGTTGTTGTTGTTGGTGATGGTGTTTGTGCTGTCTCAAGTCACCAATGCAAAATGCCTAGGACTAGTTTTGAAGCCAAATTTCTTTATAGAATTATTTTAGGCAATGCCTGGGATTATTTTGTTTTTCCCACTACAATTGGCTTTGTTTCTTCTTGGCAGCACATTGCTGACACAGCCTGAACTGCCACCCCAGGTCTTGTTTGCAGTAACCCTATACCGCGCAAACCAAAAGTAATCCTAGAAGCATAACAAAAAATAATCCTAAAAACACACAATAGCCTTTAATAAAAACAAACAATTTCACAAAGCATCATGTTTTGGGAAATCAAAAAACATTCAAAAACTAGCTAGATTTTAAGGCAATTTCTTTTTTACCTTAAAAATTAACTTTTTTTTTAACTTAAAAAATTGCCTAAAACAAGCAAAATTAACTTAAAAAAGGTAATGTTGAGCAAGCAAAAATTAACTTAAATAGTTAGGAAATAAGGAATTAACTATTAGGCAGAAAATAGTCTTACCTGATCTATTGGGATTTGAGCTGACAGGTTCTGAACTATTGAAAGATTTGAAAACCAGCATCCAAGGGGGGGTGTATTCCAGCGTGCTGGATGCCAACATTAACATGTCCACATACCTAACCCATACATATCCAAACTGAAGGCGACCTGACATTCATGAACATCTTGCAAAATGGTCCTGAGGCCCTAAGGGTGTTTGAATATGCCCATAGGGGTGTTTCTCAAAATGAGGGTCCCTCCAAATCATCCAACAGTAGTCATAGTATATAGGAAACCAACCATTTTTGGGGTCCCCTATGGCTTGAGAAATCACCATATACGGTGGAGCTTTGCAAGCAGTTCGTGCACATGGCTCAGCACTGGTGAACGACCCAGGATGTGAGGTCTTGCCCGCGGAGCCCTTGATGGGACAAGATAAGTGGCTGGGAGGAGCCGGCAGCGGAGGTGGCCCAGTACCCACCTGTGACCTCCTGAGATCCCCTGAGATCCTGTGAGGAAGTGCTTGGATTTCTTCCTTGACCCAGGCTTATCATGGCTTATCAACTTCTGATCATGGATGAGCCAAGTAGCAACTGTTCAACCAGCTGGTGGCACTCTGCGCAACATGGTGCCATTGCATGCTGTTGTTTGGATATGTTTCGAGCTTGACTTTAGGCCACATGAGGTCATGACCCGTAAAACCTAGCGCTGCAGCTTGCCTCTTGCTTGCAGCGCCCAGTCTGCAGCTCCCGTTGTGGAAGGAGTTCAGTCCCTATGCGGGAAGTATATCTACGGAGTACCTGGCAAAGCCAAGCAAGTCTTGCGCCACTCGACGGACAAAACCGCCTGGAAGCCTGGTGAAGAAGTGAACCAAATGGGAACCAAGGACTCTAGGAAATGGTTTCGTTTTATTGTTGCCCATCATGAAAAATGAAAAATCACTTCCAACCAATCAAGCATTAGGCCCGTGGATTGTTGACCATGATTGGCCACAACAAAGCCACCAATCGGTTGTTGACTGTTGATTATGCTGACTAAGTTGACTAGTTGCTACTGACTTGAGATGTACACCCCTATTGATCATGGACCATGGCTTGTCATTTGCCGTTCTTCGTGGCCATGGGGGTTTGACTGGTAGCTGGTGGCAGCTCAGCCGACCCTTCATGGCAGGTCATGGTGTGCCCTGAGGGCCTGGCAGTTATTCATTGGCTGCCAGGTCACAGTTGAATCGTCGGCGTCAGAAAACGCTCCTGTTCCGTTGTTGAGTAGTGATATCCATATCATTAAGGTCAGTGTTGGTTGATGTTGGTCAATGTTGGTTGATATCCATCACAGTTGATCAACCAATGGTTGATGTTGGTAGCCATCATTGGTCAATGTTGGTAGCCATCATGGGTCGATGTTGGTCATCATATGAATCATATGTTATTGGTTTAATGTGTCAATATCAAGAACCAACAGCTTCTCGGTTATCGCTAGGCAGTGAAATTTATAGAGGCTAAGAACCCAGCAGGGACGGGACATGCCATGGGCACATGGATTTGACCCCAGCAAATTAATACGCATGACTAGACCAACCTACGAGGTGTATCCATCAATGGTGGTATCCCCAAGCGCCCCCATATGCCTACTTTTAATGGAAACCCAACCAGGTATGGGGTAAATCAATGTAAATCATAGATGGACAACCCCAAAATGCATGAGGTGAAATTGTAAGTGCCATGGCTTGCTTCCCACCAAGCCTCGCCATGAATTCAGGTCACTTCACAAGTTGCCCCTCCCGTGTTGCAGCCGCGGCAGGTATTGAAATAGCAACTGGCAAAGTGGCCCCTCGGCAAGAACGACACCGCGGAGCACCGATACAGCAACATCTTGAAGCACAACTACGAAACGCAATACAGGAACTAAGAAGCAACCAACATAATGTACGTGCAGCAAGCAACAAAGCAACCATCAACCAACATAATGTAGGCGCAATAAGCATCAACCAGCAACAATTACCACTGGATCTTCACGGTTGATGGATGTTGGTGAGCACCAGAATCATCCAGTAGCCAGATCAATGCGCCTCAAGGGCAGCATGGCACCTTGGTTTTCTGGCGGGGTTTGGGAAACTCTCGGGTCCAAGCTTTCGGGGAATTTTTCCATACGTGCGGATGGTGGATGGTCCGGGACTGCGGGGGAAATAGCATCCCTGCATGGTTGGTGGGGTTCATTTTCTCTAGTGGTTATTGACAAATGGTTGGTTGACGGATATTTTTCATGGGGGTTGAAACCACCAACCACATCATCCAGATCCAGACGAGCAATGCTATGCTCGAAAAAAAGAAGTGTTCGCTTCGAAGCTAGCTGCTCTTGGAATGGCGATTGCTTACCACTTTAAGGTTGTTGAGTGTTGAGACTATTTCCAGCCGCCAGTGCGTGAACTTTGGGGCTCAACTTTTGGCTCGAGCTTGGTTGCGACAGCGGTTGTGAAGGAAGGGTTGTTGATGCAGTTTGCCCTTGATGTCGCAAAGTATGCCGACACCGAGTGTAATAGAAAAACTTGATGTCGACAACGACAGTGCGGTGCGCTGGGATTCTCTCGCAGCCAGGATGCAGACAGTTCACTTGTTGCACGTTTGCTTTCATGGGCCACAGCTTTTGCATCCAGGGTGAATTACATCATGATCAGACCTAGACATCATTTGGGCAGAATGTTAGGGCATATGTTGAAGCGGAAGTTGGCCAATAATGATTACCCTCAAGAAGGGCAGTTCGCCTCGCAAATCCATCATGGGCGCTTCGGCATCCCCAAGTTTGGTTACGCGGAATGTCCGCCCAACCGCCCAGGACCCTCCGGAAGACCAAGCATGGATTCTTTCAGCTTTGGATGTGAAATTTGCTGAGCAGGAGTGCCACAGGTTCATGAAGCAACCCTTGTTGCTTTTCCACATGCTTGTGTTTTCGCTGTGTTGTTGGTAGGCCAAAGGTGATCATAGTGGGTGGGGCGAAAGCATAGGCGAGAAGTGGGTGGGTTGCACCGCATATGAACTGCCTAAAGCTGCTGAAGCTGAGAGCTGGGAACAGGCAATGGTCGTCCGTTGTTGCCACATCAGACGCTTTGGAAGGCCAGGGTTCCCTACAACCAGCCACTGCCACGCGTTGTGGTAATGGTCAATGGGGCCTTCACCTATAATTAATGGTTGAAATGGTTCATACAACCTATTCTATAACGTAACCAATAATTAACCATTGTGAAATTGTTTAATGGTTTTTAAGTACCATGTTTCACCAATGGTTGAGAAACTGTTATTGAATCCCCAGTAGTTGACCAATTGTTTTTAGATATGCACACCGCTAAAGACCACCTTCGTTTGGCCGTTCTTAGCTGCATTACTCCAACTCGCATAAATAACTACCACTACCAGATCAGTAGTAGGGTAGGGGAATACCGACATTGTGTCAACACTGTTCGCAATATCGCGAATACTTGAAGTATTGAAGTTACCAGTAGTGAAAATTCATCAGCGATAGTCGACACTTTGAAACTGCCAGTGATCACCTGTTGCGGGTTGTCAATATCCACTATCAACCATCATCAACCGTCATATATCATAGATCTTTGACCATTAATAGTTTACAACCACTATTATGGTTAATTAATCCATTCAAGCACCAAACAACCACTAAAATACCTACGAAGTGTCATTAACCATCAGTACAATCAAATAGTAAAATAGTTTTACAGCACCACCAACCATCAACCAGGTATGTACAGATGATTACCATCACTAACCATCGACTAGTCTTTAACCATTACTATCCTTCAACTATTCAATGCTGAAAATCTAACTATGACCATAAATAATCATGGTAATGACTTTGTTTTTGCCACTGTCCAGCACTTTAACCATCACTAACTATCCATGATTGAACTTTGACTGCCCGTGACTAACCAATACATAACCTGGTTTGGTGGTTATGACCATGTTTCATTTTCCCTAGTAATTACTAACAAATGGTTGATTGACAAGCCTATTGTTCATAGGTGTGCTTCAACCACCAACCACTTAATGATCATCACTATCCATCATGAACCACATATACCCATTATTTACCACTATCAAGTGTTTATTTAACCAGTTAACATTATTTATCATTATTGATCCATATATAATAATGGTTTATACCACTAACCAACCATATAATCATGGTTATTTACCACTATCACCCGCTATTTTTAGGTGTGCTTCAACCACCAACCAGATCCACGACTCTCCGCACGGCCGGCGCACCGTGCTTCCACGCCGGATGCCGTTCCGTTTCAGGAGGCGCTCATCCGGCAGCTGCTGGAGCCGCAAACAGCTGCGGTGGCCAGGTGACGTGCTCCAACCGGGGGTCCGGGAGAGCGCAAAAATGGCTGTGGGTCAGGTCACCTCTTAGCCCCCCTGGTTCCCCAATCATTAACCATTACTGTATTTTCCTTATTATTGGTTGGTGATTATCCCCATGAGTTGGTTGATTAACTGCTTGACCCACGACAACCAAATCATTCCGTGGATCATGGTGAAATGTGAGAAAACTATGGTGAAATCATGGTGAAATACAGCCAAATATCATGCAAACTGGGGTGAAATCATGGTGAATCATGGTGACATAGAGTGAATAATTTGGTGAATTCACTACGGGAAATCAACGAGTGTAATATTGGTTGAATATTGGTGACTAACGTCTCAATTTGAACAGAGATATTGCGAATGAACCAATCATGCTGCATGCTTGAATAATTTGGTGAATTAATGGTCCATTAATGTTTGCCAAGGGTTCAATCATGGTGAATTCATGGTCAAAGAGCGTTTAGATAACAAATGCTATTGATAATGGTGCATATCAGTTGGCCATGGTTTCAAGTGGAAAATCAGCATTGGCAAATGATCGAACAACTATCAGTTGCTGGTTCTATCAGTTCTTGCCAGCAACGTATTGCCATGGCACGTAACAGGTCGTAGTAGATCTGAAAGGCCGTTGATCGAGAGCCAGTAGTAATCAGTAGTACACTCTGGTGATCAATGGAAAATCCACCAGTTATAGCTGATTTCCCAGGGATTCCCTAGAAAAATTGTGATTTTACGACAGACAAGTCAGATGGTGATTTTTCATTGCTATGTTAGATCACCAGAATGTATCATGTTTGATGATGAATTGTACTTGTAACAGCCATACCCCATGATCATACTTTTAATGTCTGATTAGCCATGCTAACTGGCTTATCAACCGCCATGAGCCAACCACTTTACCAACCATTCATCATTCCAATTCCCAATCATTACCAACTATCAACCATTTAAAGTCTCAATCATGATCCACTCTTATATCAGAAGTTAGTCATGCTGACAGCTGCTGACAGCTGCCCTTCACCCCTTCACTTGAACCTTCGAAGCTGCTGAGCAACGTCAACAACGACCATGCCCAGGCTCCCACTGTTGCTGCCTCCCGGTGTCTCTGCCGATGACGACTACGGCCGGAAGAACGAGGCCGCCGTGGGATCGACTGTGGGAAGGGGTGGTTGTTCATGGTGGTGTTTAACCAGAAAATGCGTACTGATCATTTGTGGCCAAGAAATGTTGAGAACGAGTATGAATGACTATGATACATACGTGTAAAGTCAAGGGTGGTCAATCTTTGTCCTATGGTTGCATTTGGTCAATCCCAGTGGGCATGTCTCGTATGCAATGGAGTGCTGGTGTTGATTCAATAAGCCGTGTTTAATACTGGTCACTAGTACTAATGTGATTGTTGGATTGATGCTTGATGGAAATAAGCATTGGTTGGTCATGGTAAATCTATAAGCTTAAGAATGGCCTAGTATGGTCACTTGGTGGCTGTTCGCAATGCTTGGTCATGGCCTCGTGGTGATGGTCAATCAGGGTTGACGATGATTCATGACTGTCAATGGCAAGTGATGGTTGAGTTTTGATGTCCATTCATGGGTCATTGCCAAAGCCGAAGGCAACAGTGAACTTATCCGCAGGCAAACTGCAGCGTCTCCCCACACAGTTGGAGGCACCACCGACCTGTAGTCAAGGTGCGTTTGGACCACTTGTTTCTCTATTTTCTTATTCATTGAGCCTCTTTTTTCCCCAGGTGTGTGCCATGTTGGAAGTAGACTGGCGCTGGTGAAAAATTGTAGATATTTGGGTGCTTCGGAAGCTCCAGCCGCCTGTTCCTCATCACCAAGATACTATAAACATCCAGCAGCAGGCCCAACAGGTCCTTACTTGTGGTATCCATTTCAACTGGTTTCCATGCATCACAAAGGTTTCAGCCGAGATCATTTGAACAGGGCTGGTCCTCCTTTTTTTCGGAAATGGATTGTTTTTGGTGATGCATGCAAATATTCGATAGTGGATTAGCTAATTGTCAGTGGCATATAATCAGTAAAGGTGGTGAAACCATTGATGATCAGTGCTTAATCATTCTTGTTCAATGATTACCCGTCGTAAATCATCATTTCATGAATGACTAGTCAATGAATGGCCCACCACAGTTCATGATGGCTCGCAATCCGTCAAGCCGTTGGACCAATGCTGTTTCTGAATTGCTAATATGGGCTGGCAATCGATTGGCAAATGGTGGTAAATCATGGTTGGTCTGTTTTTTTGGGGGGGTTGTGCTTTATAGCACTGGTGAAAACTGCTTAAGAACGATACCAGGCAATGTTTGATTAACGGCAAACGATGTGTTGCCCGGTCACCCATGGCAAATCATGGCAAATGAGTCGCTGTCATCATTTCCAGCAATTTTCTTGGGGAAGACTCGTTACTCAATCATCACGTGGCCATGGGTTTGTTCACCCTTAGTCCCCCTGGTTCCCCCATGATTAACCAGCTCGTTTTCCCACTTTCATTGTTGGTTAGTATCCCCATTGGTTGGTTGATTGATATTGACCCCTAGTCATAATATATAGCTGGTAAATCTATGTAAATCTTCTAGTGTTGTTATTATGATGGTTAATATTGACCCAGCTCGCCACGCATCATCCCATCATCCGACTCAACGGCTTCGGAATCCCACCGCCAGGTTGCCTCGAACTCGCCGGGTGCCCGGGATGCCCGGGGCCCGGTTTGGGCAGCAGCGCCCCCGTGGTTGTCATCGAATATGACATGATTATAGTCAGTGAATATGCATGTTTATTTATGAATATATTTATATATATATATATATATTTTATATTTATCTTTATATTTATATGTATATTTACATATCATCAATAAACAACTTAAATCATCCATTTTGAAGGGGTTTCCAATTTTAAGACATTTAGCCATTTAGCCATTTGCTTGAACCTTCGGGCCACAAAAACTTCGAGCAACTGTAAATTTGCTCTGATCAACCTGCAGTTGCGCATCATTTGACGCAGTATCATAGCCTTCGACAACCGATGATGCCTCAAGCAGTACCGTTGGGGGGCCGGCAACCTTTGGCCAAGGCCCATGTCCATGACGAGTTAGCCTCGGTCACGACTGGCAGTGCTTGTGGCTACGACGAGCGCCAATCCAGTCACAGAAGCTCAAAGAGCTACCGCGAGAGAAGAACTTCAGCCGCAGACCTGAAACATCGCCACGTGATACCACGTGTGGCGCCATTGTGGCCCTACAACGGTTTGCAACAGTAGCGTTACAGTCAAAGCCCGTGATGTGATCCTTGCAGGTAACACCACGGATGCCAAGGCAAAATGGCAAGGCATTGTATGGCTGAAATGTTTCATGGATGAAGCTTCCCAACTGGTTTGCTACCTTGTTTACCTTGGTCAATCCATGTCAGTCCCGTTTTTTGTTTCCTTCTTATTGGACGTAGCCTCTGGGTGGAGCTCTCTTTTTTCTGCACTACTGGAGGTATTATTTTGCCAAGAATCACACCGAGTAGCGTAGCTGCCGCGACTTGAAACACTTTTGTTCCTTCTGTTCCTTGTGATGTTTGATGTCCTGATAAAGAAAACAGCACGTCTAGACTTTTGCCAACTCATGCCAACTCAATATTGCTCAAGTGTCCCAATATGTTTTCAGTGTTTGTATGGTTTTCTTGGCCTAGGGACCCATGTGTAAAGCACATTTTTCACTTGTTGTATCATCGCTTGGTGGACGTTGGTGTTGTATTTCAGATTTTCAACTAGGATGGGGCACCACCAACCAGACTCTGGTTGACACCCAGCAGCCTGGTCTGAGGAAAATCGCGGGCCCTGGGCACGAAGGTGATGAGTGAGAGGTGCCCCCGGAGCGAATTGTCAAGTTTTTTTGGGGCACCACTCATTATACATGGAAGCTTAAGTTCTTTAAAATGGATGTGTGCGTGTGTAAATGCACAATCATGTGTGTGTGTGTGTGCGCATTGTGGTTCATGTTCCAAGGATTTCCAAGGCATGTCTAATGCCTCTACAATCAGAATGTTGACTGTAGAATTTTGAAGATAATCTGCTGGAGGTACAGCGAAATGTATTGGGTAGCCTAGTTGATATCCTAAAGGTTATTTTGTTTACCGCCAAGGGACAACAAACTATTCATTGTATGAATGATCAGCCAGTTGGTTTGATTCTTAAAACTGGTTTGTCATTTACTTGTTTGGCATGGTCAGCCTAATGAAACAGCTACAAATTACAGCTGGATAGTGTGATAATGAAATTATCCACTGGTTGAATCCAGCTGTAGAATGCAACCGCCAATTTGCAATTAATGATGTTGCTCCATCAATGCTATCATCTATTGGGTTTGACCATTCGGTAATTTGGTAATGCTTTTGCTGGATCAAAAATCATCATCGGTGGAACCAGCATTCCATTGGATGATCGCATGCGCCAAAATGGATAGCAATAGGTTAGCAATAACCATAGGTCCAACCCAGTATCCATTGTTTCAACCTTTTGGTTAATGGTGAACCAATGGATATGGCAGTGGGTCAAAACACGGTACCCCTGGCTCCCCCATCATTAACCATTGTTTTGCCTAAAGTTTGTTGGTGAACTTATCCCCGATAAACTTGGTTGGTTAATATTGACCCACAGCCATATAGCTGGTATATCCCCCATGATTGTTGGCTATTATCCCCTATGATCAACATTGATCAACCATTAACCAGCTATGATTAACCATTGACCTGCTATTATCCCTCAGTATTGTTGCTTATTACTTCCTACTATTAAGCAGCTAAACCAGCTATGCTTCACCATTGCTTGGTTGCCAACCCACGGTTGGTACCATGGATCCATTGGTACCATGGTCCCGTCTGGGGCCGGGGAACGCCGGTTGCGCCGCGCCAGGTGGGAACCGGATCCGCCCATGAAGGCCTTCGTGAAGGGACCGTTGGATGGCTACATGGGCATCGTGGCGCCGCGGCGGAACCGGCGGAACGGATGGCGGAACGGATGAACGGGTGGAGGAGCCAAGGTATTCCAAGGTGGCTTAGCCAAGATGATGTGAAAAGCTGGTATGGGCATTTAAGCGTGATCAATGATCAAGCAAATAGTAGGTGAACTTACGATTTTTCGAAATTCGCCACTGAAAATTGATCGTTATTAAGCAGTTGTTGATCTCGAAAATCGATCCAGGGTGATCCATCGATCAAAAAATCACCGAACCTATCAGGACGGAAAAAAACGTTGTAAAACCACTGTAGGTGATCAAACAATTGATCGGTTTGGTGATCATCTGAAGGATGGGTCGCTTGGGTGGTGCGGTTGGTGCGGTTTGTGGATCCATGGTGATCCATCGAGGTAGCGAGCTGGTAAATATGGTTGCTTCATGGCTGCCCAGCATTAAGATATTGAGATGGGTTAAGATGAGCATTTAGTATCATTTAGTATCTAAATAAAGTTTGGTCAACTTCCAGGGTGGCTGTTAGCGTGAGAGATGGTCGTTGAATCGGTTGACGAGGCACCATGAGTCACAGACTCCCTTAGCCGGGAATCGGTGACTGGTGCAGAAGCGTACTCAGAACGGAAAAGGGTCAAATTCCACATCTTTCTTTGGGTAAAATTTGATTTTCAACCTTTCCTACCGTTGGATTCTCTACCTGCATGAACGGCTTAAAGATGGCTCAGCATGAAGCTGCGCGCAGATTGATAGCACCATTTGCTGATGGTTAGTTGTTGATGGCTCGAAAGAGTGCCATAGCAATGGCACAAAGTCCATGGCACATAGCCCATGGCACATAGCTTATGGCACATAGCCCATTGCCCATGTCGAGAGTGTTTTTTTTTCGTTTTTGAGGCCCTGGAAGGGACCCCTGTATAGAACTTGTTCAACAAACTCTTCTGGGTCACCAGTCATCATGTATCAACATGAGCCCGCACTGATGCGCATGAGGCATCATTGACTCCATCAAGCAATCATTAGTCATGTGGTGGCTCCATAAGATAGGGGCTGTGAAGCCATCCACCATTGATAAGTGTACAATAAACCACGCATTTTGTCAGATTCCTATCTCTCGGGGCCGCCACCAATAAGCTGCGAATGCTTTCGAAAGATTTTTGTTTCCGATGTTCAACCATGTCTTGATAAAGGTAACATGGTTTCCCTATAAACCCTATAACTGGAAGTTTGCGATGAAGCCTGCTGTCCAACAATCGTATCCTCCGGTAGATTTGAAGAACCGTATGTCCAGGTGAGGCCACCAGGGGTCGCATACATCATCCTTGAGATAACAACAACCTGCCATCCCAAATTGTCGGTTGTTGTTGCTGACCATCCTCTGTCAACCGCTGTTTCCTTTTGCATCAGTGCTTGCATCAACAAGCACAGCAATTATCAATGAATGCTGCAACCATTGATTATCATATGTAATTAACAAGTACTAATGATTGAAAAGTTGGTATTCCCAATCAATTTTCCAGCTTCATGTCTTGGAACTGTCCTGAGACCTTGCAGCCGCGTAACCAGCTGATGTACCTCAAGTGCATAGCCCAAGGATAGAAGGACAGCCAAACAGCAACCAGCCACCGGGCACACGCACAATTGGACGCCGTACAGGGGCCGGTACACCCGCTGAGGTTCTGGTGAACTTGGGCTTCATGATCGTCATGACTCAGTGGATGGGCACCTGGGATGCGATGATTAGCAGGTGGAGAACGATGGTCATTGAGGTTGACGAATCATTAAGCGGAAATGACAGCGATGGAGAGAGAGAGAGAGAGAGAGAATGGTGGCTGATGATCATTCATCTTGGGAAAAGGTTCGCAACATGATGATAAACTTTTACAATGACGATCAAACACAGTCTTGGCTCAAGTGATTGTTTGACCCAAATTCAATTCAAGCTTCCTCTGAGTGCGTTGATGTGTTGAGTGCAGTTGCCTTGATAGGACATGATTCATGTCAACGTGACTTTACCGAGTGGTCGGAGTGAAACCCTTTCACTTCCCCAATCCTCTACTGAAGGGGACTTGAAGATTCAGGCGCAGCAGATTTTAGGACAAAGGTTTCTGAAACTCATTGCTGCAGACGGACATATTGTGGCCGATCCTGAGAAAACACTGGAAGCTACAGGCCTTGAAGATGGAGACCATGTCACCGCTGTGGTGCTGCAACCGCAAGTCGCAGCAACAAGCTTTGCCTTCGCAATGTGGTGCACAGGGTGCCATGGGGTGATAGCATGGGGCGATCGACGTTTTGGCGGCGACAGCTCTCAAGTCCAAGATCAGCTCCAGAGTGTGCAGCAGATTCAGACGACATGCAATGCATTTGCTGCCGTCCTTGCAGACGGGTCCATTGTTACTTGGGGAGATCCACAGCATGGCGGTGACAGCTCTCGGGTCCGAGATCAGCTCCGGAGTGTGCAGCAGATTCAATCCACGCACTATGCATTTGCTGCCGTCCTTGCAGATGGGTCGGTTGTGACCTGGGGCACTCCGCGTTTTGGAGGCGACAGCTCTCAAGTCCAAGATCAGCTCCGGAGTGTGCAGCAGATTCAAGCCACGAACCATGCATTTGCTGCCGTCCTTGCAGATGGGTCGGTTGTTACTTGGGGCAGTCCGCATTCTGGCGGCGACAGCTCTCAAGTCCAAGATCAGCTCCAAAGTGTGCAGCAGATTCAGAAGACATGCAATGCGTTTGCTGCGGTCCTTTCAGACGGGTCCGTTGTTACTTGGGGAGATCCAGAGCATGGCGGCGACAGCTCTCAAGTCCAAGATCAGCTCCGGAGTGTGCAGCAGATTCAAGCCACGCGCCATACATTTGGTGGGGCGTTCGCTGCCGTCCTTGCAGACGAGTCCGTTGTTACTTGGGGAGATCCAGAGCATGGCGGTGACAGCTCTCGGGTCCGAGATCAGCTCCGGAGTGTGAAGCAGATTCAATCCACGCACCATGCATTTGCTGCCGTCCTTGCAGACGGGTCAGTTGTTACTTGGGGCAGTCCGCGTTTTGGGGGCGACAGCTCTCAAGTCCAAGATCAGCTCCGGAGTGTGCAGCAGATTCAAGCCACGCACTATGCATTTGCTGCCGTCCTTGCAGATGGGTCGGTTGTGACCTGGGGCAATCCAGATCTTGGCGGTGACAGCTCGCAAGTCCAAGATCAGCTCCGGAGTGTGCAGCAGATTCAAGCCACTAACTCCGCATTTGCTGCCGTCCTTGCAGACGGGTCCGTTGTTACTTGGGGAGATCCAGAGCATGGCGGCGACAGCTCTCAAGTCCAAGATCAGCTCCGAAGTGTGCAGCAGATTCAAGCCACATGCCATTCATTTGCTGCCGTCCTTGCAGACGGATCGGTTGCTACTTGGGGCAGCACTGATAGTGGTCCCAAGTTTGTGTGAAGAACTAAGCCATGGATGGCGATCCAAGTTCTGTTGGCGACAGCTCTCAAGTCCAAGGTCAGCTTCCAAAAGTGCACCACATTGCCACCAGAGATGCTGCATTGGCTTTTGCAGTTGGTGGCTATGGCATTTGTTCGGGCAGTCCACTTTTTTCGTGGTTGACACGCTTTAAAGCCCCAAATTAGATGACAAGTGCGTAGCCAAATTCAAAAAATCTGTAGCGGGGAGAGTTGATTAAGGGTAGATGGCACTGGGTATGATGGCTGACATCAAGGTGGCAAGTGCTAGCAATAGTGAATCATGTTAAGAATGGTCACTTTTTATATAGTTTCAAAGCTGGTAATGTGTGTTTTCTCAAATGCCAGTAAGAAAAGTCAATAATGGCATTTCATAGTGTAGTAGTACTGTAGTTCGTTGAGCCATAGTTTTGTTGGTCGCTGTTTGCACAGGAATTCTGAAAAACGTGTTGAGCAATGATTGGTGCTTGATAGTGGTCAGCAGCCCAAAAGGGCCATGCCCACAACATCCCACCACATCCCACAACATCCAACACTGTAACACGCTTCAGACGAGTCAAATTTTTGGGTGGACACTTGCTTCCCCAAACCCATGACCTATCAGCATCTATCAGCTATTTCGAGCCAACTGGTTGGGAAACATTTGTACAGCTCCATTGGCAGCAAGACACGGCGTCCAAGCTTGACTCACCGGCGAAATCGACGTTCAGTTTGTTGGAGAACTAATCCAAGACAACTCCCGCAAAACCAGTATGCTGGATGGCCGAAGCCCGTCAAAGCCATGGATACCATGCTGTCCCGTGAATTTCCCATGGTTTCTCCAGTTAGCCAACCCATCCATCGAGGTTCCAAAGCCAATGAAAGCCTTGGTCTTCCGAGTCGCTTGGTGGATCCATGGCCGCTACCTTCCCATAATTAAAGGAACTAACCGCAGCCACCAGCGCAGGTGTTTCTGGAGATTCACGGCGCATAGAATGATACTTGTTGGATCTAAATACCTGCCCTGTGCACTTGGTTAGGCCTGGCTCCTTGAACGCTTCGCTGCTATGTGCTGCCAAGATGGCTATACAAGTTGCCCTAAGTTGCTGAAACAGCGCGCTGGATGATCATCCCAGTATTTTGCCCACGTGTTTAGGAAGCGTGTTTCGTCACTGCTGTAACTGGAGCCATGTTTCTGGGCAAGCCAAGCGTACTGAGAAGGTCGTCTCAGCGGAGCATGCTGAAAATAGTGCCATTTCTGTAAGCTATACGTAGCTTTTCGAGAATTTTTCATGCGTTAACGACCGTGGGAACTGTAGCAACACTCCCTGCCCTGAACATAAAAAAGGCGTTGCGTGTTTTTGGCATTTCATATCCCAGAAATGTTTGCCCGTAATCAATGCATGGAAACCCAACTGCAAGTGATGGCCTTGCAGCCAGGGTTTCTGTAGATTCTTCCCCGGAACTAAGGATCTACCTCCGGACTCCCAACTGCGATTGTTGGTTTGTTATTTTGTTTTCTTCTGCAGTTTCTCCCTATAAAACATTATGATTCACCTCGCTTGGGAAGTGACAAGAACAATCACTTGACCAACAACCAGTGAAGAAACAGCATCCTGCCAGTAATCATGAATAAACCATTGACTCACTATTATTGAATGATCAACCAGTATTCATTCATTATCATTAACAAGTGGTTTGTTGACGCATAGTTTCCATAGGGGTTGAAACCACCAACCAGTTAATCATTGGACCATCTATTGAGCATGAATGAGCAATGCTCCTGACCACATCCTTTGTTGCCGCCTGCCGGTGCGCCTACCGCCCACCATGCGAGGTGAGAACCTTCCCTTCAGCGAGACAACCTTTGAAATAGCGGAAGCTTGGCCATTAGCGAATCTGCAGGGTTGGCAATGGCCAAATTCCTAGCTGGCTGGTGGTTTCACACTGTTTTTCCCTTGTAATTATTAACAAATGGTTGGTCGACTAGCTAGAGAGATGGGTGTTTCTCAAAATATGGAAACCCCAAATGGTTGGTTGGTTAACTCATTTTGTTAAGGGTTTCCCATGTTAAGACGCAATACTTTTAGAGATGGTCAATTGTCAGCAGTGTTGAGTTATTGGCATATCGTTTGTAATGCGAATTTGCCAAGAATTGCCAGGGATGTGAGCAGCAATGCGGGGATATAGCCAGCAATTGAGCAATTGAAAAGATAACTACGGCACATCAGACAAAGGGCTGTTTCTGTGATTGATCTCATGCTCACAACCACTATGTAAATTGTATTGTGTGTTTTTTTATGTTTCCAGGGACGCAACCTCAGGAGCAGTGCGGTTGATCATTGAATCAGATTGTGAGTGTAGATGAACCGCACCATTCTCAGTCATCAGCCATACCTGCCAAGTACGGTGGTAAGCATATTTTCAGTATGCATTTTTCGATACAGCAACAGCCAAGTGGGGATATAATTCTTGAACATGTGGTGCTCAAGAACGTAAAGCAAGTAAGTCGAAAGACAAGCGGCTATTGATGGTGATGATGCTGATGTTGGTGCTGCTACTGATCCCTGTTCACTATTGTGCCAATCCGTAGGGCAGGTTGCAAGCAGCAAGCGCTTGGAGATTTTGCGCTGCAAGAGTGCTTTCAGAAAGTCCGTTTGGTGTTCCCGATGTGTTTATTTTCCGGCCTAGAGCTGATGGTGCCGCATTGATTTGGATGCTTCTGAAGGGGGCACAGTTGTGTGAACATCTAGACCCATGCTGAGAATCAACTTCTCACCCAGTGCCCAGCTAGTTTCCACCTCTCACATGGCTATGGGTCAATATTAACCAACCAACTAGTGGGGGATAATGACCAACAATAATAAGGGAAACACTGGTTAATGATAGGGGAGCCAGGGGTACGGGGTTTTGACCCACCGCCACATGCAATTTGCTGAGGAGTATGTGTTTTTCTCTTTCTACTTGCTGGATGTGCTCGTCCGAGTATATATTTTGGGCAGAGACACTTGGCTGAGCTTCCTGATGAGGGCTCGTCATTCCCACCCTTCAATTGGGGCTGTGCAAGGAATCCTTGGGTTTGCGAAGACAGTGGCATGGGTTTAATGGGTAAGTGTATACTGACACATGCATGTTTGTATGATTTTGTATGCATGTTGCTTCCAGGTATATGTGTTTGCGTGCATTTGACCGCGTAAAATACTGCATATCTACCCGCATGTTTCGTCACCAGCACCAAGTACATTCAGGTGTTGGGGTCACGCTCTTCCTTTAATTGGAAAACTTTATTTACACCACATTCTGACCATACGCATTGATACGGTGCGAATGCCCATTGATACGGTTTTGCCTTCCTTTGCCATCCTGCACAATGGTGTGCTGAAATGCCACTGACAGTCATTAAAAATGCATCAGGTACTGCCTCGGAATTTGCATGCCGTGATTGGTGCATTTGTCCATGTATGTCCATATTTGGTTTGGTAAATGGATGGTCCTTGTATCAAACGGTTTCCGCAGCACGTGCACATTCACATTGTTTTTTTTCTACTTATCACGTGCAATAGACGGAAGATTGGACATATGTTCAGGGGTCGATTTATTCTTCACGTTTTCATTCAGGCGCTGGCAGTGACCACAACCCACAATGGTTGATTGGAGGAGTTCATCGTAAACAGATTGCTGGTTGTCTTGGTCCACTGCCACCTGCTAACCAACCATGATAATAAGATAACACCTTTCCATTGATGGATTTGGACGAAAACAAGGGATGTGGAGACACCAAGTTGGTGCTTCCCAGTACGGTTCTACAAGCCGATTCTACTCAGGATGCTGCAATCATTGTAACGCCTATCCAGTAGAAGCCATGCACGTCGGGGCAAGCTGTTGCGCAGCCGGTAGTGGGCCCCCAAAAGACATCGCTTTGAATCGCGTCTAAATAAGGAGTGGCTTTTGGACCCGCTCCATGGGATCATGTACCTGAACATTTTTGATGCCTGCTTGGTGTGCCTCAACATTTTTGAGCTCTTCCTTTTCCCTCTTCTGCTGGCCGGAATCAGCCAAGACCCTTGGAAGCTGATGGTGCATTAGGTCTCAGAACTGCGGGTTGGTCTGGGGTTCTTGGCAAAGATAGGAAGTGGGGGTACCACCATAGCTATGCGCACGCCCAAATCTCCAACTAATTTTTATACAATGATATACCAACAAAAATCGGCACTTCTGACAATGTAGAACTTCAGCCTCGCTAAACTCCTCGAGATGGTGATTGAGAGAGAGAAAGAGAGACAATGTAGAACCACATATGATGTAACATAACCGCGTATTCTTAACATACTGTGGAAAAAATCCGAGCGTACACATGTATATTGCGTGCCCATTCAGGGAAGTGCGTGGACAGCCACGGGTGAATCATAAGTGTATACTCATCCATTTGGCGTCAGGCTTGCCCATGGGCTCCCTACATTTTGAATAGTAGGTCACAACAGCTATCGAACTGGCAAAACCACATTTATCTACACAATTTACATGATAGTATGGGTTCCCCATCAGTCGAGAGAATACGGTGATCACCATCCAAACTACCATTGTGATTGATTATTGTTAGCTAGTAGCCCTTCTATCAGCCTATCGGCAATTATCAACCATGATTCACCCTTAGCAATCGGAGGAAGCCAACAATCATCACCGTTCACCCTTCTTAATCACCATGGAATCAACCATTCATAACCATCAACATCACCAGTAACCATTATTGATCATCATGAATCACCATGAGCCACTATGAACCCTCATCAATCAACCGTTTCAAAGCATCGCGAATCATATAATGACCATATATCAACCACCATTCATCACCAACCATCACTTCAACCCTCCCAGCTCCACCACCAGCACTTCACCACCCCAGCTGCACCACCCCAGCACCACCCCAGCACCACCCCAGCACCACGTGTTCCCCAGGACCAGCAGAGCAACTCCCTGCGGGTGGTGAAGCTCATGCGCATCGTGCGCACCCTTCGCATCGTCAAGGCGCTGGCGGTCTTCCGGCAGCTGCGCTTGCTGGCGCCTGGGCGGAGGATGCCAGCCATGAGGGGTGGCCCAAGGGTGGTGGCTCAAGGGTGGCTCAAGGGTGGGCAGTGATGATTGATGAGTGATGAACTGTTACTATTGCTGCTTATGAGATGTTATGACTAGTGGTTAAGTGATGATTTTTGATGATTATTAATGCTCGTAGTGGTGAATCAAGTCGATGCTTGAGCTATTGGTTGCCGCTATGCTTAATCTGTTTGGGCACGATGATGCTGCTCGAGCCAGGAGGTGTTGGCTGATGCTGGGCTGTTTGATGGTGATAATGTGGGTCATAGTAGTCAAAGGAGGGAAGGATGATAACTTTTCAAATAATCAGTTGGAATGCCCCCAGCCGGTGGTCAAGGCTATTTGGCTAATGGATGAAGATTGAGCGAAAAAACAAACAAGCAACATGGCTAAGAATCTGCGAACTTGATTGGCGAATGGAGTAAGCTACTCTTTCATGATGACTCTTATCCAAATGAAGACTTTTAAACCAACTAACGAGAACTAACGACTTGGGTGGCACTACTTTGCACGTGTTATTTTTCTCCGTCCGAAAATGATGAATCAGCAGGCGACTGGCAATGCGATTGGTTCATAAGTGTTTCAAAAAGTAGACACTTAGGAATTTTGCTTATGGTTCGTAAGTGGCGACTGCAATGACTTACCACGAAGAATTGTTCGATCAATGCACCAGCTGCCTATGTAGTTTTTTTGATTTTACATAGTGAGTGGTTAACCTGCTTACCCTGATCCATGTATCAAATGTTCACAAACATTTACCCATGAAATGATCTCAATATCTGAAAACTCAGATCGTACATGGAGTAGATGGGTTACGATGGGTGATGAATTCTGGCTAGACCCACTAAACAACCTTGACCAACACAATCCACCACTTGTGGTTAAGATCAATCAATGACGTTTGTTAGCAGCTCACCGTGGTTGATGATGACTACATGATGGTCATCACATTTTAGGGGTCATGAGCTCATGACTTGAGAATCGGGAAGGAAACGATGTTGATATAAATGTATCATTGCTGTGTTGTCACCCCCGATTCGGATCATTAATCAATGTTTGGCAACGGATGTTATTGGCTGGTTGAGTATCATCTAACTATGGTTCATTGATTGATATATAATTGCCCAACATCGATGGTTTCAGTTATTCCCCACTTTGTGTTGTGGCAATGGTAATGCAACCCATCATTACCAACTGGAATGCCTATTTCCAATACAACAATAACAGGAATACCTTATACCTATTGTTGACTTTTCCCTACTATTCACCATCCATCACCAACCATTGCCTACCACGATGTCCAAGTCATAGGGCCGACGTGGGTGTCCCACGGCTGTGCATCCACGGCTGTCATGGTGCTGCTGTACTTGTGTGATGCTGGTGATCAACAGTGGTTTCCTGCGACTGCTGATTATATTTGGTTATGTGGTTGTGAAGAGTGTGTCATTTTTGAAAAATCTATGCTTTGCGAAGTTGTTGGGATGATTTCGCAAAAAAAGAGCGACATGGACCTGAAATGATGGATGATTTGGGCGCTGGAAGTCTTCAATATCCAAAAGCAGAAGATGTATGGCAAAGTTCCGATGGCTGAGACTTTGTCTCGCTGGGATTGATGGCTATTGCGAGCTTACCCTTGATGATGGTTCATCACTACCTTTTGGTGAAAATGGATTTAGATCATGCACCAGTTCCTTATTAGATGATGTAGTGTAATCAGCAACAAGAAGGGTGTCATTTTCCAGCCAGCTACTCTTACCAGAGGGCATTCAGGGACACTTGATTGCGATGAGGTGGGCACGTGCGTGGCCAGCATTGGTGCGCTCTTTTGGTCTATGGTTCTGCTTTTGGTACTGAAGTTGGGCTTCGCACTCATCATCTGCTGCCTGGCAGCTATCAGCTTGGTGCGACTTCCTACATTTTTTTGAAACATGTAGGCCTTGTAATTTAGTTGCCAGGTTGAGCATCCGGACAGCTAGCAGATGATGATCATTTGGGAGTAGCCCTTCCAGGGATGATGCTGTTTCTTGCTGTGTGACAAGCCGTGTTCCTCACCACAAGTTGGAAATGGTTGTAAGCACTGCGATCATGGGGCTTTGCCAGAAAGGACGTTAGGTTAGGATCGGACTAAAGAATAGAAAGAAAGATGGAGAGATAGATAGATGAACAGACAGGAGGATGGGATCGATGATTACCTACAGATGTATGGGATAGAGAGCTTGATAGGCAGATAGACAGAGGGACAGCCAGATGCAACATAACATGATACATGGGAAGACTAATGAACAGACAGAGAGGGGAAAAGAACGAAAGAAAGGAAGAAAGCAAGGACAGAAAGAAAGAAACATAGGATGCTGGAATGGGTAGATACTATAGACAAGTACCAGTAGAAGTCTATTTACATTGCATGATCAATTGATAGATGGGCAGATTGATAGGGAGATGGGTATTCGGATAGAAAGACATGTCGAATGATCTGATCCATGCATTCAGTTCGCAGATCGAGCAACATATTCAATCAACTCGGTGGCTTTAAACATTTTTCACTTTCCCTAGTAATCATTAGCAAATGGTTGGTTGACAAGCCTATTTTTCATAGGGGTGGTTTAACCACCACTGTCGTGTGTGCCCTTTCTTAAAGTTAGCTGCTAGGGCTTGTCCATCCCTAACGGCACAGCTCCACGGAAATGCCCTGATTTTTGCCCTTTGGCTATGGCCATTGATGACTTGGGGACCTGGGAACTGGGATACCACCACTGTCGCAGTTCACCGGTGGTTACGTTGATGAAGGGCCAGAGGCATCATTTTCTGGCTGGTGGTTTCAAACATTTTCCTTATCATTACAAAATGGTAGGTTGGTTGACTAATGTTTTTCATAGGGGTTGAAACCACCAACCAGATCATATTCCCTCTTTGAGGTTCGACTGGTTTACCTCTTGATCGTTGGCGATTGGCAGAATCACAGCAACCATTACACCAGCCAGCCTTGACTAATCAACAAGTTCACTGTAGCCATGTCTCAATGTGACTCACCAGCCTTGATCAAACTTGACTAACCAATAAACTCAATATGGAACAGCCAAACGTGACTCACCAACCTTTTTGTAAACCATTTTTTGTTACTCACAGTCACCAGGAGTTGTTTGCCCAACCTGTGGTGTGAGTTGGTGCCAAGGTCAAGCTTTGCAGGGCTTCATTTTAGATACAAGCGCGGCTTGCTTGCAGGATGCTGCTCCAGAGTCATGAGATGAGATGACCTCCCAACAGTAAAGAAATTTTGGCCAGATTGCGCATGACTTTAGCATCAGCAACGCCTGGTATATAAACAGTATGTTAGTATGTTAATGTGGCACTCACATGCGCTCAGCTGAAAACGTGCTACTTGCACAGGTTCATGTGTGTATTCTTTCATGTTTCGTATTCCGGTAGCTTGATGAACCAGATCTGGAGACAACCTGCTGTGGGAGGATGCAAGCAACACATATCAAGCACTGCTTCACGTATAGCATCGTATAGCGTTGACGGGGCTGCACTCAGCGATTCGGATTCAGACAGTGGGCGCCACTGTTGGTTTAAAAAAAATCGTTTACGAAAGAGATGGGATTGTCCATGACAAGGTGACTCGTGAATACTATTATCAACCATTGACCAGCCATTTCAGTACCCGACAGTCATTTCGACCCTGTGACAACCTAAGGGATTTTTATAGATTTTCAGCGGACCAGGGTGAATTCTAACTGCTAAAGTCCCGTTGCAGAGAGAATATGATATCAGGAGATATTGTATGACATGCTATGAATAAAGCACAGTACTGGAACGGGATGATGGTGGCTCAAAATCTCTAGATGTACCGCATGAAAACAGATAAAGCATGGATCTGGTTGTATAAGACTCAGACCTGTTCCATATTCTACCTGTAGTGTGTTTTTTGTTTCGCCAAAATTCTATGTGCAACCTGGTTGCTTACATTCCTGTTTGCATTCTATTTGTGACGTCAACTTGTTTCATATTCTGTTTGTCAATCCGCCATGGTAGTATGATTGATGAACCAGAATCAACACGACATATTAGCAACCATTTGTTTTTAAACACTTATGAATCGCATGAACAGCATAATCATCAATTATATAGTTCTGCGGTTGGTGGTTTCAATCATTGCTTCCCTCGTGTTAAATAGGGGGGGGGGGCCCAAACCACCAACCCGATTAACATTTCAAAATCCGAAACAGTGTTTGTTGGGCATTGCCTCCCTCACCACGCCAAGGCCAACCTGGATGATCGCCTGGAAATGAATTTACTTTATGGCATCTCGGTCAAATCGAAAACGAAGTGGCGCCAAGTCTCAAGTGGTTGGCGAGTGGCAGATATGTTGAACTTCACCTGATATTGAATTTGATGGGCACATTGATAGAGCCAAAAGAACCGATCGAAAATGTTTTGGGGTACTACCCTGTTTGTACAAATGCAGGCATCAAGCTTACTGACGTTGGCAGGTATGATCCTGCAATTCCTTTTTCTCAAAGGGTGTCCCTTTTGCAAAGCCCGCAGGTTCCAACAATGTTCAGGGGGACGCCCGCGAAACCGTCCCCTTTTGGCTCAGGCACGAGTCATACACAGAGCTGATCTTGTTTCAATAGCCGTTTGCTGGTTGAAAACTATCCTTTCCACCTCAACTTTAGTAGAATAGTTGCTTCAAACAATCGTCGGGCGGACACCCACGCGGGAAGCGAGGTGGGAACAGCGTGGTGGTGCCATTTGAACGAAACTTCAGCATTGTCGTCTCGACGAGAAGCTCGAAACCAATGGCGCAGAGAGAACATTGCACTTTAAATCATCCACTATTAACCATTTATAACAATAAACCAGCTATTTTTTGGGGGTTCCCTGTTTTAAGAAACCAGAGTTTTCTCTGCGCCATTGCTTTCGACCTTATCGCCGACAAAACAATGCCATGGACTTCTGCAGGATTTTGGATACCTCTTGCAATTGCAGTTGAGCTTCCTGTGTGGAAGCAGCTTTGCATGAACCCTTGGCAGTTGGTGCTGCGCAAAAATCTTTGAAAGAGACATTTGGTTGGTGATTCATGAAGACAACCAAGTTTTTCCAGATCCTTCCTTCTGGACACTTGGAAACGCTAAAGTCCATGAATCGAACCCGCAAGCTTCCTCACTCAGGCTTTGGCCATGGTGAAATTTTGGGCAAAGCTTGAAGAGCTGTACATCACCGTGGCGACGAAAAGTTCCAGTAGCCGAGGCGAAAGGCGGAGTAGAAGGTTGCTGGGGAACCAGCACTTTGTGCGGTCACTGGCTAAGGACCCAACATCACATGTCTCTGCCTGGTGGCATAATTCGTTGATCCACTGATGCTGGCGCCTTGAAACTTGATGGGTGGCTCGATGGCCAATGATCCTGACCGGCGCGTAGCACAGCAACAGTGAATTTGAGAGTGAATGGGCCAACTGCCTTTGAGAGTCACACCTCTCCTGGATTTTGGGAACATGCATTTGTTTTTTGCCTTTAATTTTTCAGCGTGTGCATTTATTACATGTTTCAAACACGCAACCATTGTAGGGAATACTTCTTTGCCCGATACTGTTGACTTCTTTCCTCGTGCTGAGTACGGAACCCTGGCCGCGGGGTCTCCGCCCTCGTCAAGTGCTGGAAGATCAGCAATGCTTGCGCAGGAGGACTCGTTTGCTTACAAACATGGCAGGTATGATCTTGCCATTCCTCTTCAGCGGGCGTCCTTTCTGCAAAGCCAGCAGGGTACAACAACCTAGGCCTTATTGTCAGAGTAGCGGAGACGCAAGTCCCCCAACTCCTGTGCGTGATCCATCTCGCTGATACTTGCGCCGCCCGCTGCGACGACGCGGCGCTGGAACTCATGTTTGGCCATTTGAAAAGAACAAATAGGAAAATCGGGATTACGCCTTTGCTTGGCATGGATTCGAACTACGGAATAGGTGTTATACTGATCGGTGTTGGGACTTGCTACTTCGGGAGATCAACGGGAGTTACCGGAATGCATTTGAAATCATTTAAGCCAGCGTGGAAAATTATGGACCTTGTCTTTCCATCTCCGTTGCTTTCTGCATCTGGAGCAATGGAACGGCTGAACCTCTCGTGATGAAAGCAATTCAATGGTTGACTTCTGGAAGCGGGTTGCTTTCAACTATTGCAAAATGTTGGTGGCGTGAAGTCTAACAGAAGATGTAGGACAGTGGTAGGGCAAATCTTTGGAGAAGCCCTCGCAGCAAAAATGAAACGGCACGACCGTAAGGCCTATTCAGCCGGGCAAGCACGCATTTTTGGGCTGTGTTTATGGTTTGGCTGGTGGTTGTAAACATATTTATTTTCCTCAATAAGGAGTTGCAAATTTCTTTTAATCGGGTGATTCCAAACCAACAAATACCAACCTTGCATATTTTTTGGATTTCCAGATCTTTTTCGAATTGATCTAAACGGCGCGAGCTTGGGTTGAATCCAAAGGCATGTATGTTGTAGGTCGTGATGGCGCGAGGGGCAAAATTATGTTTAACAATTTTAAATCGATTTGTTTTGGTTGATCGCATTGCTTGCGAGAAGGCCCAGGTGAAACACCAGCGAAGCCAATTACTAGCGGTTCCGGTTCAAACCATAAACGCTGCTGGTCTTGTTTCAACAAGCCCAAAGCAGCATTTAAAGTAAAAAATTCCTCAAGCAGGACATTGCCTTCTCATAATCATCGGGTTATGGCAAATGACGGTCCTTGTGGCATTGTTGTCGGGGGACCGGTTTCCCACGGTTTCCCGGCGATTCCCTCGACTGAGGCAGTTTCTTGAAAGCCCTTTACACCATGTTCGAGGTGGGGGGGGCCCGGCATGCCATAGTGGTAGGGTACACCCCCGCCACCCTGGACCTTGACGGTCCGTGGTTCCACCCATGGTGGGCGAACACTCTGGGGACAGGGGCGTGTCTACCATGAATTAAGGTGCAGTCAACCAGAGCCGTTTTCGACTTTGATGATGGCCCGTTCAAGGTCACCCACTCTGGGTCTTGGCCGGCTGTTGTACGCCCCGTCATTGAGAAGGTGAGTCCATGGTATGATGCTTGGCGGCGGCATGCTCGAAAAATCGCGCGGCATGTCACAACACATAGAACTACCATACCGGGGTTTGGGCGGAACTTGTTTGGTTCATGATGATGGCCAATCAAACGCAGATATTTTGATGAACCAATGAGTGTTGAATCATGTTTGTTTGTGGTTGATGAAAATTGAGCACAGTTGACCACGTCATAATTTGAATGGCCCCACAGATGCAAAAAGGCGTTCATAACATGAACTTATGCATTGTGCGCCGTCAAAACTAACAATTTCCCTTTGAAACTGAGGCCGCTTTTTTCCTCACCTACCTAACTTTGGTGGTGTTCGCTGTCATCCGTGTTGTAACCCGGCTGAATTGAACTGGGTGATCTCCTTGTTTTTTTCTGGCATTTTGGGGCTGCGGCCTCTTCATGCTTTCATCACATAGCCTGGAAGCGTCGTCGCAAAGTGCCTGTTCGCTGCTGGTTCTCTTTCGGTCGCCCCGCCGGCAATCTCTCAGGTTACAGCCTTGTTTATCAAAGAAACCTTGGCCAGTGCTGCCAACGACGTTTCTTGACGTTGATGGGGGTTGACATGTCCAACCATGCTGATGCTGGATGTTGAAAAAAAATATTGTGGAGCCTCGCGGCCTGCAGTTTCAACCATCCCCTTTTTTCAATTGGTTTTAGCTGTTTCCATCTTGTTCCTGTTGCTGCTACGGCCACTACATGACCATTATAGACATACATCCAGTTCATCGTAGTTTAGTGTTTGTTTCCTGTCAAAACCTTCGCTTTTTGGAGCCATGTATCATGCATCCCCTGTTGTAATTGATCTAAATTCCAGTTCGATCAACAAAACAACAAATACTTGCAATTCAGGCCGACATGGTGATGGAGGACGCGCGCCGTGCTGCAGCGGAAACCAATGCGAAACTGGAAGAATTGTTTCTGGCTGCCGCAACCTGGCTGCCTCCAGGATTGCTTTATTTGGGCCCCTCAATACACCAGGTATAGCTGTTGGTAGGTTATTGGCTAATTAAGAGGTGGTGGGGTAAACTAGCAGTTTGTTGACCCCCAAGTGTTGTTTCATTTGCCTAATTTTCTTTGGGGTGGTTTTTAGCAGTCACACAGGGTTAGAGGCAATTGAACAAATGCTGGGGGCCCACCTTGCACAGAACTTTTGAAAAGCATGAAATGCGAAGCCGACCTTCAGGCAATTGAATGGACACGACATCTTACCTAAGTGGCACAACCAACAGTGAACCAACAACAGCCAACAACATAAATTTCTAAGTTGTTTCACTCAACATGATGGAGGATGTCTTTAACGCAATGTCGTACCACATGTTGTCGTCCATGAAATTTGGTGAGCAAACGACAAGGGAGACTGCGGCCCACAGATGCATTCCACTCGCATCATTTTTTTGCCACGGCTCATGCGCAGAGAGCAAACAAGACCAGGAACAGTACATGATATCATTGCATATCCTTCCATTGTGCATCTTGCATGGGGTGATGAATTATTTCAGATGTTAGCCGGCCTATGGCTCCATGTTTTTAGGTTTCATGGCTCAGTTGACGCTGAGTGCCACGAACTCGCATTCAGTAGTTGGATATGGCATTGGAACATGCCCCTTCGCAGTGAGGCGTCCGCAGGACGGAAGTATAGCCTCATCTCGAAAAATTGCACCGGGCACAAGGATGCAGACATTGAAAAGCCGTTCCCTTCCCATGCCCACCATATCTTCACCATGGCCTCCACGCATCTCAGGACGAAAACGCGGATGGCATGCTTTCACCACAGGAATTCCTGGCAGCAATGAATCTCCCCAGTGTGAAGAATTTCCTGCAATCGATGGATGTCAGTATCCGCGATATCGGACCTCTCTTCGAGATACTGGATGATGGTCACTTGGCACCGCGAAATTTTAGGCGCAGAAATCTGGATGAAAACAAGCTTGCCACTCGCTTCCGGCTAGCCTCTGGAGACGGCGATGGAGAGAGAGAGAGAGGGAAATCCGGATGAACAAACTCTGTGAGCGAACTTTTTGTTAGCAATTATGGTTGTTCATGTTTTGTCCCGACAATTTTTAACATATGTCCACTTTTGTGCGTTCGGCCAATTTGGATTTTGAGGGTGGGGAGTGGGTAGATGGATGGGTTGCAGCCATTTCAAGCCCGTGATTTTGCACTATCATTGGATGGTCACTTTAGTTTTTAGAGAATTACCACTGGAATATGAAATATGGGGTAGTAAATTCTTTTGGCAAAACTGGACTACGACTGGGGTAGCAAGTAGATTGGCAATGATTTGCGCCATCAGTTGCTGTTCCCACTAGGACCGAAATGAATCTAACCAGAAACTTTCAGGGGAAAATCGCCATCCAAGCAGGGTTGTTTGACATAAACGGTGCTCCGCCGGTTCAACAAGGAAGTGTTTGATCCATCCTGTATTCAACTGGTTCATCATCGTTCATTTGTGTTCCACTTGCTCATTTTAGCTTATTACTTGCTGCATGATCATTGTCCTTCCGTTGTGGCAATAGAGAACCAACCACACTTGTTGGCTCTTAGTCATGAATTTCACCATGCCCAACACTGATTATCAACCATGCAAACCCCAAGAATCGTCATTATTTTGCTGAGTCTTAACCATTGCAAACACCAATCAACCAGGCACAACATGACAACCACGTCACCACCGAGGTGATGGCATGATCACTGTCTCGGAGTTTTGCAAGGGCCTGCAGCAACTCAAAGGACAAGCACGCGCCATCGACATGGTGCTCTCGTCACGACGGGGTGGTGAGGAATGGCACAGGGAGGTCCGTTGATGGTTGCCATGGGCCCCTCACCAGGGCCCCTGAGAAAGGTAGATTTTGAGCCTCCAGAACAGTGTTAATAAACTGCAGCAATGATGGCGAACTAGAGGAGAACGGTGCTTAACAATGACAGGTCAGCAACAGGATGATTACTAGCTTGGACCAGAAGGCCTCTTGGGCAATTGCTTCATTGGGGCGTGGCCATGACCCTATGGTTGGGGTAGTGCCGCGATGACCCAGGTGGTTTTGCAGCATGAAAACGCAAGGCTGCTGAAAGAACCTTGGGCAGTTGCTTGCAGGGGGGCAGCACTGCGTGCTGTAGGATCTGTAAGATCCAGGCGTCCGTTCCTTTAATGGGGCTGGTGCGCATGTGCGTTTTCGTGCATCAGTGTAGATGTGCATATGCATATATGCGTTCAGTTTTCTATTTACAGACGCATATGCGCGCATATGTTCACTAAGTTGCATACATGTTGGCTTTCTGTGTGCATGAATGACATTTAATCTGCACCCAGAAAATTAGCAAACATAAGCCAGTGCCCTGCCAAAAATAGCAAGTATGCGCCAAGCGATTGTAGGCTCAGATCACCCGGGACCCAGGCACAACATATTGCAGGCATGGCAGGAGCGATTGTAGTGTTTGTGTGTGGGTTGGTCATTGTCCTCCAGAAATGCTGTGCATCTTTGCGCGGATGTGAACACCCAGTTTTGGCGACGAAGTCGATGAAACAGATCAATTTCAATGAAAAATAAATGAATATGCATGACTAAGAATTAGCGAATCATGATTATCATTGATCAATAATTAATCGTCATTGAACCCTCATGAGCCAATGGTAACCTGTGTCAGCCATCATTTCCATCAACCTTAACCACCATTTGTCATGGACACTACCGTCCGGTAAGCTAACCTGGCAATAGATTTTGGCCCAAAATTTTGGCCATATTTCAGTGAAACCCTAGCAAAACACAAATACATGGTAGATTTTCCATTGCCAGGTTAGTTTACCAATCATCACCACCCAACGCATCGTTACCATCACCGTACGGGTGGAACCTAGGAAACTCAAAGCTGTCGCCGGGACGTTCGTCAAATGGCCAAGACCTTGCGGACTGAGCTGCGCGAAAAATCCATGGAACACCAGCTAGTTTTTACTGCCTGAAATGATGCGAGCAGTTTTTTTTTAAAGAGAAATGCAGGCTAATTGTTTGTTTTTCATGTGTGTTCTTTAGAGGATATATGGTTTTTAATCAGGAAATGTGGCTTGCAAATTGTGAATGAGGTGTAAGTGATAATAACCAGCATCAACAAGGAAATATGATTTAAACAATGCCTAAATGTAGGAAAACTGGCTTTTACTGCCTGAATCGTGCGAGCTCGCGCTCGTTGGGAAATGGTGCTTGAAAGTTCGCACAATGATACCCAGTGATAGGTTAAGGCATTTGTTTGGGGAAGGGCATGTAGGAAGACCTCACTTGACCTGTGAATTTTTATGAACATGATGTCAACTTGGGCAGGTATGAGCCGCATCGTTTTGGAAACATGTAATTACTTCACATAACATGCTGTAGCCGCAGCATCAGATATCAGGATGTGGAAAATGATCACAGGTCTCAACATCACACGTCGGAATATAGCGCAATAGTGCATAATCTAAGGATATTAGGAACTCATGCATTATATGAAATACTATGCTATACACCGTCAGGTATTTGCAATTCTGTGAACTTTGCCATTTTGTGTCACATCAGACTGTGAGACATCATATTCAGCGATATGACCTTAATGTTGCATGTCCTTCATAACGAAGCACAGAAGAGCACAACAAAAGACATAGCGCGATACGGGTCTACACGGGACAATGGTGCAAAAATCATAGTTGCCTTTTGACTGAACTATGTTATTGCATCCGGTTGAGTTCCCTTGTGTTGTAATATTAATTTGTGTCACATCGTGTTTGGTGCTTTGGGACCAAGGTAAGTGAGACAATCAAAGATTGTATACAATGACTTCATAGCATTATATGTATGTATAGAATTGATTTAACTTCAACTAGCAATGAAATGGCTATAGCTGGCTATAGGCTGCAAAGGTCTAGTGTGCTGCTGGAACTTTCCAACTTGCAAATCGTTGCTGCTTCATTTGTGGCTAGGATCAGCCCGCCATATCGATGGTCAGCCGTCGGCACCGCTGGAGATGATCGCTGGTTGTGCAATGTGTTGCAATGGTATTAGGATTTTGATCTGGCTGTGAGTCAATATTAACCATCAATAATGGCTTATAATGACCAACCAAACCATAGGGAAAACAATGGTTAATGATAGGGGAACCAGGGGTACGGGGTTTTGACCCACAGCCATCTCAAAGCTGATATTGTACCAGCACCAGTGCTGAAGATGATGTGGATAGGCTTGGCAAGCACTATAGTCCTATAGTCATGGTCTATAATGCAAACCCTGGATGATAAATCCCTGGTTGATCAATAGGGGGCATCCCCTAAAAGCTTTGGTTTCCTACTGAAATGGGACTTCCTCCAATTAATAAACCTAGGGTTCAGCAAAATCATGGGTCAACATGACCAAAATTGCACATCAGTGAGTGAATGCGCCACCATCATGATAGGTCCGTAGGTGTTGGTAGGCAGAGCTTGCTGCTGGTGGCCCATGAGCCCGTTGAACCGAGCCGAAGTTTTCTCATAGCTGACCCCACGCTGCCGGCCATTTCAGAGGACCCTTAGCTAGTGAAGGAACTAGCAGGGAAGTTGATTCAAGTCTTGATGCTGGAAATCTAGTGGAGCAATGGATCATCTAGTGGAGCAATGGGTATTGGGAACAGCCATTTTTTGGCCAGTCTTTGATTGACAGACGGAGTCTCCTGGTGTGTAGGACGGTTGTTTTTGTGGGTCGCCAGCATGCTTACAAACACACTAGTTTACGCTCACTTCGGATGGTATACCGCGTTTCTTTACTAGCCATCATCCATGATTCACCAGTCTTCACATGGTAGTCCATTTTTATTCTGGGTATTCTTGCTGAACACTTATTCTGATGCTAATCCAAGTAGGTTTCAGCACTTGCACGCTTCGAGTGGCACCCCACAGAGGCACCAAATCTGCCACAAAGGCTTGCTGGGAGACCACCAATTCACCATAATTCACCCAACTCAGCTGGCATCATCTTTTTGTTCTGTTTGGACACTGCATGTTCTTCCTTTGATACATATACATGTCTTCCATTTGGCAGATGCAGGATGTCCAATGTATAAATCTATCTATGTATTTTTTTTGGCTCTTTCTATGTTTCTTTCTTTCTGCCTGTGTACTTAGACATGAATCTTCACACAAACTTTGATATACATATGATGTTACATATGTATATATTTTTGTTTGCGATATTTTTTGTGATACTTGTATGATCTTGCATGTATATGCGTTCTTGTACACTTTGCAGATAAAGTCCTAAGACATATTCAACCAAGAAGTCTTCGCACATTTGCAGAAGCTTCCCAGGCAGATCCTCACACGTTCCCACTCGAAGGGTTCGGAAATGGCTGCCGGACGTGCTGTCATTACGCGTACGGAGTCCCCGTACCTGCGGATGGATTAAGATGATGTCATGCATTAACCATGGATCGCCATCATGGGGCATGAATCATTCTCAGTTATTTGGCAATTAACAGTTAACATTTGACCATTGCAAAAAAGAGTAACTGGTTTATGATAGCCAGGGTGTTATCCTAGTAGCATCGCAGTTGCTATTGTTAATGCTGCTTAACCAGTATTCTATCACCATCATTCCTGCAAACCATTGCTACCAAGACCAGTCTTTGATAACCACTGCTCACACGTAACTTGGATTAACCAGTCTTGGACTGGTCAGGTCAATAGGGACAGCATTTGGCCCTTGTCGCAAGGATAGCAACGGGGTCGCCAAGGGGAAGCTTAGGGTAGCCCAAGGGTTGCTAGAAGGGTAGCAGCATGTACTAGCACACTTGAAGGTTAGCAACTCCCCAAGGGCTTGAGCAGCGTTTGCAGCTGATTCCATTTTTACTCAGCCTTTTTTGGCATTGCATTTGTACGGGCTATCTTTGTCATTCAGGTTTTTTTTACACATCTAAAGAACACTTTTGGACAGAGCAGCATGACACGGGATGGTATGAGATATTGCACGATCATTGCCCATGTCGAACTTGATTTCGGTCCATACCCAGCAGTAAGTGTGCTTCTGCTCCCCCCAAAAAAGCGTCTCTCAAAAGACAACATTGTTGGTCTTTGGGCCTGATTGCGAGGTAGTGTCTCCATGTCGTAAAAATTGGCTCAACCCTTTGTGAAAGTGGTCCCACTTCATCACGATAAGAGACATGAAGCGAACGGATTTGTGGATCTTTAGGGGTTATAAGTTGTAAACGCCACCATCCAACTGCGGGAGTGAGGGATGCGGCGCATCGTTGCCCAAGCCCGCTAGCCGCCCCCTGTGCAGCTGGTCGTGTGTTTCCACAAGCTGGTTGGTCAACTTGGAAGGAAAGGCGATGAAAGCTGAAAGCCCTTGCAGAATTGGGTGAAGCGAGATAACAACAACAACAACAACAACAACAACAACAACAACAACAACAACAACAACAGCAGCAGCAGCAGCAGCAGCAGCAGCCAGCGCCAACAACAACAACAACAATGAGAAGAAGAAGAAGAAGAGGAAGAAGAAGAAGAAGAAGAAGACCAAGAACAGGAACAAGAGCTCGCACGCGAGTCTTTCAATGACCGCTTGTGTACTTCAGAATGCACGGAGTAATGATTGTAATTGCAATTTTCCGGTTTATATTTATCTATCTATCTATCTATCTATCTATCCATCCATCCATCCATCCATCTATCTATCTATCTATCTATCTATCTATTTATCTATCTATCTTTCTATCTATCTATCTATCTATCTATCTACTTATCTATCTATCTATCTATCTAATCTAATCTAATCTAATCTAATCTAATCTAATCTAATCTAATCTAATCTAATCTAATCTAATCTAATCTAATCTAATCTAATCTAATCTAATCTAATCTAATCTAATCTAATCTAATCTAATCTAATCTAATCTAATCTAATCTAATCTAATCTAATCTAATCTAATCTAATCTAATCTAATCTAATCTAATCTAATCTAATCTAATCTAATCTAATCTAATCTAATCTAATCTAATCTAATCTAATCTAATCTAATCTAATCTAATCTAATCTAATCTAATCTAATCTAATCAATCTATCTATCTATCTATCTGTCTGTCTGTCTATCTATCTATCTATCTATCTATCTATCTATCTATCTATCTATCTATCTATCTCTCTCATTCATCTATATCAGTATATATATATATATATTAATATATTTATTATTTTGTATTTGTATATATGCAATTTGTTTCTACTAGTTCACAACCGGATGTTTTACTCGCACTTGCACACAAAACAAGAGAGATAGAGAGAGAGGGTGAGACAAATCAGCAAGGAGATGCTTGCACAGTGGCAAGGGTCCCACGTCCTGCACAGAGAATGCATCCCAACACCTGGAGCTGCTTGCGTCTTGGGCAAAAGCGCACCATTTCAAAGACCTTCAGCCGACGTTTCTTCGCAGAGTCCAACTAGCTGGCTGTGATACTGGCAGCAATCACTTCATGATGGATTCTTGAGGGATGATCAGGCAATGCAACAGTTTACCAATCCCAAGGCAACAAGAGACGAGAAGAGTGTGACCGTGTGTTTGTTCAGGTCCAGTTTGGGTTTGGTATATATTGTTTTCAAATTCCTCACACTTGCTCAGAAAATGACAGACAAATAGACCACACTACACTGCTTGAGCCGGCAAGGTCGTCAATTTGTTCAGTCTCCATGTCACTGATCTGATATTGGACATGCCATTGCAGTTCATGGTTGATTATAACCAGACGCCGTGAGCAACAGCCAGTTGGATAGACAGCTCACGGCCAGTTGAACAACTCGCGCACCTGAAACGCAACAGGACAACCGACAAAGTCGGGATGTCCACATAGAAATCGTCCGCACGCTTCAAAATGGGGTGAAGGCTTGGGGGAATACCGCGCGATAGCTCACGTGCATCACTTGATCCACAAGCACATGCCATACATGACCTGAAATCTGAAGTTATGATTCAACCAGTGAATGAACATAGCACACCTGGTTGGTGATTTCAAACGTGTGTTTATTTACAGCATACCTGGGGTTGATTTTCTAATCAGATATTTTTGAGATGGGGCAACTAACCACCAACCAGACAAGATTGGGCCACCTTGATTGCTCCTCGGTGAAAAAATCCACCTTGTCCATCCCTGTCCCCCATCAGTAACCAATCGACCCAAGGACATGGTGGGAGGCCCTTTTCTAGGCCCCTTCAAGTGGTTGCGTGGAGCAGAGTCGCCCCTGGATGGCTGCTTGCTCCTCGGCTCAGCCAACCCCAACACCTGGGAAGGTCCATGTTAGTTCCCAGGAGTGTAGCTATTTGCAACATTTTTTACTGTGCTATGCATGTGTTTGTCCCTGTGTGGTTGGAATCATGTTTGGAGTGGATTCCACTCCTTGAAGCATTTCTCGGGATCCCGGCCGAGGTATTGTATGCCAAGCAATGCGGACACGGTTCTTTGCATTGATCCGGACAAACAGCAGATGAACACCATCGGTGGGCCCCTGGAGGGAGATTGGAAATGGCATGGTGGCAACCTTGGGGACGAACTTTGACTGCAGTCGATATTGTTGGATACCCGACAATGACCCAGTAAACTATAGTTGAGTGGAGCTGATTCTAAGCTATATAGCTTCCTAGCTAACCATGCGGCTATCCAAATGCATGTTTGCCTTTGTCTGCAAAACATGCTTGCTACTGGCCTTTAGCTCAGCCGAACTCCTTGAAATGGTGATGGGAAAATAGATGAGTTTATACCATTTAATCATATTTAATCCAATTATTTACTATTTACTGGTATCGTCTATATGGTGGTTTCTCAAAATAGGGAACCCAAAAAATGGTTGGTTTACTATTATGAATGGTTAATAACTAGACGATTTGGGGGTCCCCCTATGGCTTGAGAAACACCCATATGTTTGCGCATTCAAATTTGGTTGTTTGCTTTCCAGGTGAGGCTGCCACAGAGGCCACAGAATTGGTCGCCGCAGTGTCTTCCGCCAAGGATGGCAACATCTATGGCATCCCTGCAAATGCTACGCAGGTCTGGTGGGTTGTGAAGCCTGGGAAGATGTGGCGCAGTTTCTGTCAGGTTTGGATTGGCGGACATGTCATTGAATGTACCCTTAGGTGTTCACCTGGATAGCTCAGATAGTTGGTAGATCCCCTGGATCCCCCTGGAATTCGAGTGACCAACCAGCTGGCTGACCCCATCAAGGGTCATGGCCAACCACAACCGTTGATCTCATGTGGCCCTACCCTCATGGGCTCCACCAGCTGCCCAGGTTTTGAAGGTGGATCCCCGGACCAAAGAAGTAGAAGTCTTCGGAGGACCGTTCGAAGGTCGACAGAAGTGGCGCCTCGGACCCCATTTGGAACACAAGGGGAATCATGAGAAGCAAAGAAATCAACAAAGCGAACAAGATCCAACAAGATTTAACAGGATTTAGCAAGAGCTAACAAGCAAAGAAGCAAACAGAAACAGATACAGCAACAAAAAGCAACCTAGCAAAAAAGTACGCAATCAAGCAGACAAAACCCGGAAACAAACTGAACAAAACCTAACAAGATCTAACAAGCACAGAAGCAAGCAAGCATCCTCGCAAGTAAGCAAACAATCAAGCAAGCAAAGCACATACTGTACAGAAAGACAACGATAAGAACAAGAGCAGCAACGACAATAAGCAGTACCGTCGAGTACCGTGAAGCGTCCATGTTGTCGTGATTTCTTTGAACTGTGAAGGGATGGTGGCTGTCGCCATTGCTGTTTCTCAGGTATGGTGGCCTGAAATCCACCAATGGCTGCATCTATGGCATCCCGCAGAACGCAAAGGGTGTGCCTGGGCCATGAGCCATGGTCAGTTGGTTGTTGCAAAGAGTGCTGAACCATAAATGGTCACAGAATGTTTGCTAGACGAGGCTGCTTGAAAATGGTTATCTAGTTCGGAATGGTTAGCCACGCATGGCTCAGAATATTGAAATGCCCTTAAGGGTGAATAGTCTGATGATCATTGGTTAGTTCATGATGGTCAAACATGGCCAACTGACAATTGCTTAGTATGACTTGATAAGATAAGTCGGTACATGTGGTCATTTTGACATGTGGGCGCACAGCGTTCGTTGGACCCGGTCTGCCCATTCTTCTAGCACAGTTGCCGGATGATTGTTACAATTTGACGGCAATTTTGTTTGGGAGAAGGCGGAACAGCATGGTCAGTCTGACAATTTGGCTTCATAAGGACAGGAGGCCCCAAACCAACCATCACAGCTCGGGCAGGGAGACCTGACAGCGATGGAGAGAGCGAGAAACCAACCATCAAGGACATTGAAACACTGGAGGCATTCTGAACCAACCATTTGTATCCATAATGAAGCGGCCAATTTCAGTAAATGCCAATGATTCCACAAGACTCATCATTGCTCATGTTCCAGCCTTGTGGCCGGACTCGATTCTGGACAATGAAAAGCACCATCCACTATACAGAACCATTCACCAGTGACATGTTCCAACGGAATGTTATGGGAACACAACTCGGTGGAAGAATCGGATCTAAAGCCATGTGCAATCTCATTTAAATGCTTAGAATCGTTTTTTGTTGAATACATGTTTATCACTCAAAACATGGCAAAATTATGCAACATTTCACTGAGGTGCTGAAGATCAACCCTGAGACTGGCGAGTGCTCCGTGCTGGGTGATCTGGGACACGGAGGGTGGAAATACCACGGAGGGGTTGCTGGGCAGAGTCATGGCGCGAAAACTATGGGCAGAGTTTTGGGGAGCGTGTTGAAAATCATTAGGAACGGTTTGGTGCTTTCAAACCAACTAATTAATAATGGTTAACAATAGGGGATAATAACCAACTAACAATGGTGAAACAACATTAATAAAGATATGTTGGTGGTTTACACCATGGTTGATAATGGTTATACTTATAAAGGACAATAACCAACAATGATATGGTTAAACAACTGCTGGTTGGTCGTTTCAAACCTTTTTTTCTTTTCCCCAGTAGTTGTTAACAATTAGTTGGTTGACTGATATTTTCATAGGGTTGAATACACCAGCCAGATAAAGATATGTAGCCGACATAGCCAAGTGTTTAGCATTGGGTCTTAGCTGATCCGTAGCCAAGTGTTTAACATGGTTTCCTTTTACAACAATATGTTTGTTTGTATTTATGTTAGTGCTTTTGATTACCAGGGCTGGTTATAAAATATATATGTTGACACTGCCTCTAAGATTTACAGCTTTTCAGCAGCCAACTGGTTAATGGTTCCATAATACCAAGCTTTATGAGCCATGAATTTTCAATGTTCTCAATATTCTAACGAGTCAACTGCATTAATAGGATTCCAACAGAAAGATGTTTTTCATGTTATTGGAACTGTCATTTTCTCGACTGTTCAAACTTACCTTCCGCAGACTTTTCCCACTGTCATAAAAGCCGTAGTTCATGCTGGTTTTATTAGTGGTCCAGGCTCACATTTGTTCATTCCCCACGACGTTCAGAGTCCGGGTGCACGAGTTGGGACTTTCCCAGATGCTCCATTAGTATGGCGTAGTTACGAATGAAAATTTACCGTCATTTACGAGTCATTTACCCATAAATACCCTAATTTAGGTACCGTTACCCCGTACAAGGAGTATCAGGCGCATTGAATTGTGTATAGGAAATTACGTTCCAATGCTCGCTATCCGTTCCAATGCTCATTATATCACATGTTGTACATACACTGATCGGTCTGAACAATGATGAACCAGTATCAAGTATGCTTAACCATCAATAACAACTACCAACCACCACTAACAAGTATGAACCATCATTGGCCCCTTACTAAGGACCCTTAAGACTGACCCATCATGGACTGCACGCACCCCCTGTCTTTGGCGCAACCGTGCACGCCCAGGTTGTTGCAGGAGACGGATCCTTGATCTATGGCATCCCCTGCAACTCCGACTCGGTCCTGAAGATCGAAACTTGGCGTCCTTGGATGACTGGGAAGTTGATGGTTTGTTGAATGACATGGGGCTTGGGACTTGATGACTGACTTGATAACTGACTTGATGACTAGATGTTGATGTTTGTTCATGAACGACTCGGTCTAGATGCTTTTGATTGGTTATACTTTCTCAATTATGCCATTGTTCCTGGAGAAAGCTGGTCAACATTCATGCAGTCAGCTGGTTTCAACGGTTTCAACCACTTTACAGCTTTCCACAGTCATAGATGAAATTCCCATCCATGCATGCATCATCATGCATCATTGTAGTTCTATCTAATCCATTTATTTTCACTTGCATAATCTTGCAGTTATTTACAAGAGGTTGGTTCATTGTCCATTCACAGCAGTAGAATGCTGGTCATGGCTGCCCCCAGCTATTGATGGCTGATTTCGGCTCCCAATTGTGCTGAACCATGGTGAGCATTGCCTGAGGGGCTGGAGGATGGCCGGGATCAACAACAACAAGCATAGGACGAGCAGCAGCCGGCACCAGCGAACCAAAGATCCACTAGCTGAACAATCTTATGCTTCAGTAGGGGGTCCTCAGGCGCCAATGGGATCCCTACTGAATCTGGCTGTTGGTTGGGAGCGATGAGCTGCACCAGGGGCATCCACGCATCCATATATACCAGGAGATTTCTAACCAACTGGTAGGAACAGTTTGTTGGTGGGTTTGTTGGTTTGTTTGTTGGTTTGTTGCTTGGTATGTGGGAACCCAAGATTCACCAATTCTCCCCAAGCCAAAAAACGTGTGTCCGAAGCCGGTGGCAGCCAAGGACACTACCACCGATACGATCACTCAAATCGGGCATGGATTGAAAAGCGGGCGGCACCGGGATGATGTAGCTCGGCACATGTGAACACCTTTGGAAGATCATGTTTTAAGCCAAGGCACAGGAGCTGGAATTTTGTTGGGGGTTAAGGTTTGCTGAAACATTGATATGATTTAGGTTGGTAAGGTAAAGTAATTAGATATAAGTTGTATACAAGGTCCATCATCGGATTTTTTTTTGGTGGTTCCAGAGCCTTTTGGTATTTGTTCATTGCTAAGTCCCTGAGTTCCGAATTTGTGTGCAAGAACTGCCCTCTTGGAATGCACGTCCTTGTTTATTTTGCGTGGTGTTTTTTGTGTGAAAGCAGCATTGTTAATGGCACTTTCGTTCCTTTCACCTCAATGTCCAGTAGCACGGCCCCAAGCCATCACGGAATGCCCCTCTCTCTCTCTGCTTCACAGCAATATTTGTTGTGATTCCAGCCATCCACAAAATGCGGATGGAGGAAGCTTTCTTAGCCGAGTGCAGCCAAAATTCACTGCGTTTAGGGCGGAACCCGGATCGGACAAACCTGTCGTTGCCATTGATGCCGTGGAAAAAACATCAAACACACCTTGCATTCTCGTGAAAATGACCCTGAAGTGCCCCCACAAGCGCCCCCACAGGAAAAACAAGTAGCAAAAACGCGCGAAGCTGAGCAATTCTGTAGCTAACCGTACCAACTTCCCTTTAAAGAAAGGAGGAAAAAGTATGCCAAAGTCCAGTCCGGTAGATCTTTGGCTGCAAGCACTTGGCGCGACGCTGTGTCGACCTCAGCGGCAGTAATTAGTTACCATACCTGCTTGAATAACTGGCCCGGGGTGCAATTTTCCAGCCTGTTCATACCAATGTATTTGGTTTACATTGATTTACATTTCAGAATTTCAGAACAGTTGATGGAAGTGCCCCCCCTCAAGTGTTGCAGTCAAGCATAGCGATAGATAGCTGGCTGCAACCGCCATCCATTTTTCGGACAAAGATGCGGTTGACGAGCATCGTTTGGCAAAGAGTTGTTATATGGATGTTCCAAGTTGTCAAACAAGGAGCCAACAATCAACACACGTCTAGTTGTCATCACTATCTAACCCAAATATGGACTAACAATTACCAGCGAGGAGCAGCTAACCGGTTCCATCAACCCCAAGCAGATGAGACGAGAAAAACGCAAGCAGGAGTTGGAAGCATTGCTAGCCACAAGATCGGCGGCAGGTTGACGCATTTTGCCTTGACTTGCTGCGAATTTGCTTCCCCTTTGCGCAGCTAATTCCGTGCGCACCAAGATGATGTATGCATGTTTTTGCTCTTGTAAAGATTTGTAAAGCGTATCACCCTGTCAAAGCCCAGTTCGCATGTCGTACAGTTTGCACCATTTGATGCGCTTGCCTTTTACTGTCCTTGTGCAGTCTAGTTCTTGCCTTAGCTTTAGCTGAACCTTCGGGATGGCGACGGAGAGAGAGAGAGAGAGAGAATTACCAGCCAGTATCAGAAATCAATATCAACGAGCCGATCTTCTAGTGGTGCTTTACTGCTACTGATAGGTGGTGATTCGTCGCATTGCTGCACGCCCACGATCAGCTGAGGACAAGTACAAATATTTGGGTGGCGGTGTGGCTGCCGATGGTGCCATGGCCAGTCTTTATTTTAAGCCATGTGGTGGTTGCTTGAAATTGGGAACCACATGGAACCACCATTATTTTTTTCGTTTATTACTTAAAATGTTTGGTGTTGGATGATTTGGGGGTCCCTAATTTTGAACAGTCTTATTGGCAGCCAGATATTATATTGTACAGTACCAAACCGGGGGCCGCATTGCACCAGCTGTAGCTGTTGGTCATAACTGGCTGAGGTGAAGAACCAGTTCTACGGGGTACTGGTTTATAGCTGTTGGGGGGGCCCACTGTGCCGTGCATTTGGGCAAAGAAAGGACATCATTAAGTACAGTAAAGGACTTTGTGAAGATTATATGAAATCACTATTTTTGAGTCACTTCTTTTTTGGTTTCAAATTTGCAGTTTGGGTGGTCGTTCGTTGAAGCTTCCCCCACGTTTTTTTTCACTTGGGACTGTCAGATGCAAAGGGTCCGATGGCCTGTCCAGCCCGCTACTGGAGTTCACAAAGTCGCTGATTTACAGCACCTTCTGCATAATCGACGCTGATTGCAAGAGCTTTTTATAGAAAGTGGTACCTGCATGTATTTGTCAGCTGTCTTCGCTATTCATGGTAGTTCTTGCCCATTTTGATATTTTGCCCAATATTTGGGATGGGCGTTTGGTTGACTGATATTGTTCATAGAGGCTGAAACCACCCATCAGAAAAGATACAACCAATTTTGGCAGGGAATTTTGAGGAGATATCCACCCCTCAATGATTACTGGCACCATGTCCGCCCAGTGAAGCTTCAGGAAAGGTGTATTTCTTCCCTTCGGATGCTGAACGCGTGTGCTGTGTGGATCCCATCACTGACGAAGTGAAACTCATCGGGCCCATCTTCATGGAAGGCATGAACAAGTGGCAGACCTTCTGCCGCAGACAGACAGCAGGTCACCGGAGCTGTACCAAAGTGCAGTTCATGATTTTCACCCCAAAAACCTGGTTTCTTGGAGATTTTTATAGGCCACTATGGAAAGTTCCAATATGTTCCAATCACCAGCCAGAATCAGTGATCAGAAAAAAAGTGTTGGTTTGTGGTGCCAACTTTCAGGCTGTCAACATGGTGTTTTGTAGCATGTGTTTTTGATGTTTCACCGCTGATGTCACTCTTGTGCCTTGGCTGAATTGCCATGACTTCCACAGGCCAACGGCATGTTGGTGCGGGTTCCGGGGCAGTCAGCTCTTCTGGTTCAAGGTTTGAAACATGTTCTATTTTCCCCAATGTTACCAGCCAGAGGTTTGTGGAGGATGGAAGTCGTTCAGCAGTGTATTGCTTTAGCCAACCGTGTGCTGTACATCTCTCAGAGTCATTACACCAGCAAACTGAATCTCGATAGTCTAAGGCAGTACTGTTCTCACACTCATTACTCAAGTTGTTCCTTCAAACCATTTAGAAATACCACATGTCACATCGCATCCTGGTGCCCTGAAGATTCTTCTTGGTCGTTTCCCAGCTGCAACCGGTTCGAAAATCATCGACTCCGGGCCAGACAGTCGTTAACTTTTGGTTGCACCGGTGGGACTTGGAGGCTGGCCCCGCACTGCACGTGAGGAATGGCTTTTCGGCTCGCGATGGTGTGCTTTGGAATGCAGACGTTGGGATGCGATCGCTGGAAGGTCTCACCCATCGTGGGCAGTTTCCCTACTAAGGTGCCCTAGAACTGGATGTGCAGTTGGCAACTGGGAACATTCATCATGGTTCCGGGGTTCAGCATGGTTCATTCAGCCACCTGATAGGCTTCATAACTATGGCATCCAAGTATAAAGATCTGATGATTTTCCAGCAGCTGGTTTGAGGACCGATCTTGGATGCCATAGTTATGAAGCCTATCAGGTGCCACCAAGGGAGGAACAGGTCAGGACCGAACCAGGCGCTGCCCCAGCTTCAGCAAGCATCATACGGGCACTACCAAGGGACCCTGAAAGCAGGGCCCCAAGATACCAGCTGTGGAAGGTACAGGATTTTTTGTTGATTGATGAAGGGTGTTTGACTTTCTATAGTCAATGAGTGTCAAGCAGAATTTTCTTTCAGAATAGAATGCTCAAATGTATTCAACTATCATTCAGACCATTGACCAATCATTATCAAGTATCAAGCAGTTCGCGTTCGCAGTGTCAGCTAGCAGCAATGGCACACCGGACACAACGAGGCCGTTTATGCCATCCCTCAACGGGCGCATGGAGTGCTTCGTCCCGGGTCCCAGTGGAGCCGTTGCGATGTGGTGACTGGAAACCACTGCGTTTGGAAAGTGAAGGCCTGGGAATGCTAACGGAATGGTTGGTATATGGTTGGTATATGGCTAACAGATGGTTGGATCATTTTCATTATTGTTGAATGGTTGGCATATGGCTAACAGATGGTTTCTCAAGCCATGGGGACCCCAACCATGAACATTATAGAATTCTAGGGGAAAATACCGAACAATAAAGGTATGAACCAATTTTAAACCAATGGTAGTTTCCAAAAATGGGGGACCGCCAAAATGGTTGGTTTATCACTATACATGTTTGATATCAAGGATGATAACGGGGGGTATCCGCAATTTTGAGAAACCACCATGTGGCCAATAGATGCTAATTTAAAGCCATTAGAGGGTAGCAACCAATAATGATATATTATATAACCATCAAGGATAGGTATGAACCATCAATGGTTACCGGGAACAGTGGCTAATGCTTGTTGAGCAGGTAATGGTTAATTGATGAATGATGATTGATGTTTGATGTGGCTTTTCCGCTAATGACCAGTGATGATACAGTTGTGGTAAGTTGTGGTACCGATCGACGAGGGATGGTTCATGATGATTGTTTATCCTGGATGACAGCTGACAACGCTTAGACACTATATATGAATTCTTGGTAATTAATTGGTCAGTAGCTGGCAAAAAATGTTATTTTTGTTTATTTTGATTATCATCAAATATTGGCACTGGTTAATGAGTACCGCAACTGATTTATACCAAATGGTTAGTGGCTGCTAATGTCATGGTCAATTCTGGTTGCTGGCAAGCTGAACGCCACAACCAGTTTCCAAGATGAACCACCAGTGATGCTACATGATGTAAATGTTCGCCTCTCTCGAGTACCGTGCACCGCAGTTATAGTGACTATGTAAAGTGAACAGACGACATTTCATGTCCGGCACGTTGGCCTGCCCCACGTAGACACAAAGGCTCTAAACTGATCTTACTCACAAAGAAAAAGTGTGACCATGTGTGATTCAGGGACCCAGAGAATCCTAAGTATGAACAATGTATGCATTTGGAAAAAGTGGTGACCCGAAATCAATCTAGTAATCAAAAACACGCAATAATTGTGCCACAGAAACCACGAGTTTTGGTCATAATATATCAGAATTTATGGACACTCTCATGAATGACACTGTTGTTTGCTTGTTAGCCTCAATGATTCCCTAGCATCAATCAATATCGGACATGGCTTGGGAGCACAATGTTTATCCATCACCAACCATTTGCTGGCAACAAAACGACAATGGTACAACCATGTACAACCTCATTAATTAACCGTATTTGAACCGTGTGCTAGCCTTTGTGCCATTTATTGGACATTATCAACGGTCTTTGATGGTTTTGACCGCTCTCTTATCAACACTTTTTCACCATCATTGATCATTCTCAACCATACGGTGGTTTCTCAGAACAGGGGTAGCCCAAAATCATCCAGTCTATTCACTAATCTTACGCCATGTAGTTTATGTGATCAACCATTTTTTGGTACCATTGTTGTTGTCATGTATGGTGATAAACCCGCCATTTTTGGAGTCTCCTATGGCTTGAGAAACACCAATAAACCCCACTCCCACGTCTTTCCTGCTCCAGGCATCAACCCAGCACCTGTGGGTAGTGGCCGGGATGCCGAGGCGATGTGGGCTGCATGAATCATTGAACATCGACAGGGGTAATCATCCGGAAATCGAATCTCAAAGAGCATCAAAATGACATCATGCTGCACGGGCGCTGGATTGAAGATTTGGCAGGTGATGATAAGAGGACAAGCTGATGGTCTTCGATTAAGCCGTTTGATGTGGCAGCCGCAAAAACAGCATCAGCCACCGTGCAGATCAAACACCGCAACAACAATACCAGGTGCAGAAATCAAAGACATCAACAACATCAAACAAAAAGATGCAAAAACAGCAAGAACAACTAGTTGATGGTTGATGCTTAATAAGGTTTATATGCAAAACCTTAGCAACCTGCAAGGTGCAACCTTCCAAGACTTTACCGGTGCCGTGCTCCAGCACCGGTGGAAGCTGCGGCTCGCCAGGTGAGCACCCTGGATTGTGGCATTGATCCAGCCTGGAGGCTCAGAGATTCGATGTTCGATGGATGGCGCGCAACGCTGAAAAAGGTGAGATGATGGTGACCGATGATGGGGAGCTGCTGAGCTGGTTGATGGTTGGTTGGTTGAGATGGTTGAGATGGTTGCTTAAGATGGTTGAGATGCTTGGTTGAGATTGTGAGATGGTTGGTTGAGATGGTTGGTTGAGATGGTTGGTTGAGATGGTTGGTTGGTTGTACGCTTCATAGTGCCCCACTCAGCCGGGAGGGATGGGTTGTCACAAGATGGGCGGTTAGGGCCAGTATCCCCTACATTGGTCCAGAAATAATGCAGCAGTTTTGCATGGTTGGTGGGGTTGGCCAGCCAGAAATGATTTGCCAATTTCTTGCAGCCGAGGAGATGCGTGACAAGTTCGAGGGTGGAGTTATGGGCAGTGACGGCTGTATTTACTGCATACCTTTGTGCCATGGCTGCACTCCGTGATCCGATCAGTTGATGCTGTTGAAAACCTTCGGTGTATGTTGATTGATGGATGGATCATTGTTTGTGGGTCATATTTCGAAACCTACAGTAATTATATACCTTGTAAAATCAGACACTGTGCTAATGTCAAATCAAGATGTGGTTGCAGTCAGTGTGCTGTTTCTTTTGTGGTTGGTTTCAGTGCACGGCGGTCACCCAATGCTTGGATTGCTAGCAGCAGCTGTTGGAATTGCTTCTGCTGGTGGTGGCCGTGGCGGCTTTTCTTTTTTGTCTCATCGCCCTATCGGTTTTTTTCCACAACTTAGGCGAGCAAAGGACGTGGTGAAGATTGTTCCGTCTCCATCGCCTCTTTCATCGTGAGTGGCATCAGAAAGTGGCACCGTTTCTTTGAGATAGTTGTCAGTTGCAGCTGACTTGGGTTCTAGATGATTGGCTTCCCCGTGGTTCTGTCATCGTTTGATATTGTTTGACAGTGAAATCAGTGAGTTCCGCGGGTTTGTGTTGTTTCTGGTGGAAGCACCCGCTTGTTAACGTGCAATGTGCTGAAGCACAGCTGCTGCACCATTTGTCAGACAGTAGCTTCCCTTTCGGCACTTGTCCAGCAATTCTTTTTCGCTTGAAGAAATGTGGGAAGTGCGGTCCTTGCCAACTTGAAACGCGAACGTTGATAGATCTGCTGAAACACAAAAAGCGCATAAGGATTCATAAGGTGCTAACATGCATTCCTTGAAAACATTCATATACTCAAATTAAATGGTTATATACCATGTACATGCTATATGGGCGTGAACAAGTCATTGCATAAGTCATTGCAGCAGGCACAACTCGAACATTTGGATCTGATCTCACTGGCAGAATGGGCGCTGGATGTCGTGAGTTGCTGTTGACTTTTGGGGCTCCAGAGGGGTTGGCCGAAAGGGAATTCATGACTGACTAATCACCATAATTGACACCACCATCAATGATCAATTGCCACCCATCAGTGATAGATCATGCATCAGAATCATCATGAGCATGACCAATTCATCACCAAAGTCACTGCTGCACCTACTTCTCATGATCAAATTCATCAAATCTACTCACCACTTCTCATCGCAGCATAGCGAAGCCACCAGGAAACGACATCGCCATGTCCTCATCTTTGTTTGGTGTCTTGACCTGGCTGGGACACAAGGAAACCTTCGTGGAGAACGGTCGGCGCTCGGATGATTGGAGCTTGGAGGAGCACGGCTTTTGCCTCGTGGAGGACATGCCAATGCCGGTGGCTGAACAGGACTGGCTGGTGGTTGGATTGACATTTTTTTCTTTCCCCCGGGTTGGGTGGCTGGTTGGTTGGTTGGTTGGTTGGCTGGCTGGCTGGCTGGCTGGCTGGTTGGTTGGTTGGTTGGTTGGTTGGTTGGTTGGTTGGTTGGTTGGTTGACCAGCACATTGTTTCATAGGAGTTGAAACCACCAACCAGAGGATCTCACACAGCATGCTGGTTTCGAGTGTCGTGAGCACCCTGTGCTCTTCGGATATGATGCTGATCGCCCGAAGCTGCTGACCCCAGAAGCAACCGAGCCAGCCTTTGGTTTGGATCAATGGCTGGGTTACTCCCATGTGGCAGCAGCAGCTAAGAAGGTGATACCTGAGGCAGAGTACGTCATCATATCGGGGCACTCGACTTTTTCCGCCGAGCTCTCGCCTTTGAGGCAAGTGGCCTTTGCATTGCGTTCCTGCTTCCTTGGAGCCTTGCGTCACCTTGGTGCAGAGGAGGCACCACCCATGGGAGCTATGCCAGATTTCATTCATGCAGATCACACCGTGGAACAGGGGGCACATCTCCTCTCCATGGCCGCCACTGCCCTGAAGAGTGACGTAGATCTGGTTGGACGGCGAGTGCTCTCGGTGAACTTCTGGAGGAATGCTCGAGCGAAGGCTCGCATCCAGAATCACCACATGGCAGTGGTGGATGCACAGACCATCTCTGATGACGAGTTACAAGCGTCCAAGTTCACCAATTACAAAATGGGTGCCTTGGAACAGTACCACTTGACTCACTTGAGTTCTAAACACAGGTTGGTCTACTTCCCGAACATGGAGAGCTCGGAGATTTTGGTGTTCAAGCAGGGTGCCTACGATGTTTCGGACCAGGCCGTCACTCCCCTGGCCGAAGCGCACAAACACCACATCCTCCACACCGCTTTTCTCGACCCAACTGCTCCCAGGGGCACTGTCCCACGCAAGGCCATTTGCTGCCCAGGGGTCTTTGTGGTGTTGAAACAGGCCTAGCAAAGATCCGTTCTACTACAGGGATCGGACCCATCAGGCCTAACAAAGATGAGGAAACAAAGGTGGGAAGAAAGATGATCCCTGCGAGACTTAATTGACTGGCTGGTGGTTTTAACATTTTCTATTTTCCCTAGTCTTACCAAATGATTGGTCGGTTGACTCATATTTTTCATGAATTGAAACCACCGACCAGTTGACCATTTGCTTTTGGATAGATGCATCCTTACCATACAGGATTTGCCAGTCTCCCTTGTGCTGCTGGAAGCTATATAAAGATCTAGCGGTTTCCTCGGCAGGAGGAGTGGCATGGAGGGAGTGCGATGAAGTCCCTATCAAGTGGGCCCCCAGCAGTCGTAAATTGGATTAAATTAGCTAATTTACCCCTTCTACAATCACTGATTGCTATAGTCAGCCCTATCAGTTACAAACCAACAGCTACAGCTGCTTAGGGCCTCGGGATGCCAGGGTTCCTATAAATTCACAGCCCAAAGGGGCGACACTTTTAGATTGTACAGTTGCGATCGATTGCGACCAGCTTCACATGATGCGACCGACCCAATGTCGGTACGAACATGTCCTAGCTGACACGCGAACGAGCCAATGTCTCACAAAAAGTCACGTAAAGCCGACATCTTCCAACTGCTTTTGCTTCGTCAGTTCGATTGCCTTCTGTTCTTCGCACACAACTTTTTTAAAAAGAGCATTTACTTTCAGCATCATTCTGGCTCAGCGCCACCCCAGATAAACAAACCACCCACCATTCTAGATAGATAAACTCAACCACCCACGATCATTTTCCCAGAAAGATAACGAATCATTCCCATGGTCATGGCTGCTGCTTAGGTCCAATTCCTTCGCCCAAGTGTCCCTGGCCATGGGCTGCAGTCCTGCTGCATGCGTTGGGCTTCCCGGGCACCGTACTAGCCGTGGACCGCGGCTAGTCGCGCATATGCAAGTTTCTCAAGCCATAGGGGGCACCCAAATCAATGGTTTCGTTATCTTTATTAGTCTAAATGGTTGATAATAGATGATTTAGGGGTACCGGGGTACCCATATGTTGAGAAACCATCATCAATGGGGATATGGCGATAGCAACTACTGTAGGTTGTACATAATAGATTGGGACCAAGGCCAAGGCGGGGGTTTCACTAATGCCGTGTTCATAAGGTATGTTAAGCATCCTTTGCCTGCCACGAGCGGATCGGCCTATCACTGGGAATCCTGCAAGCACATGGTGGATCGAACCATTCGAATCGTGAGCATGGTCCTAGTCATGACCGGTAGGGCCCCTGCCTTTTTTCATGGGGTTTGAGGTGTTGATTGGGCTGGTTCGCTTCACGCTTCTTTACTAGTTTTGGTTGTTCATCAACCTGGCGGGGGGAGTACCGTGCTGATGGGAAAGGATATGAAAGGATTACGAGCAGGTAGGGCTTCTGAGTTGACACCAGTGAAATGGGTGTTTCTGAAAATTGGGAACCCTTCAAATTATGTTTTTTAGTACTGTACATTGTTGATAAGTTGGGCGATTGGCCTGGGGGGTACCCCAATTCTTCAGAAACCACCAAATGGTCGGGGCGTTGCCTTACTGTGAGTCACACTGTGGGCACAGCCACCCCCGAGACGTGGGATAGGCAGCTTTGGCAGGCTGGGGTCCTCATGGGCTCAAACACAAACAAAAACAGCATCACACACAATCACACACACACACAATCACACACACACACACACTCACACACACACACACACATATATGTATGAATTATTGATATTTATGGATGTGTTTGGTAAATTGGAATTATCTGTATGATATATAGTATTTTTGAGATCGGAAG
>VSDK01024160.1:847641-906392 GCA_009767595.1 Symbiodinium kawagutii
AGATAGTTAGAAACATATATATAGATAGATAGAATCGATAGATAGATAGATGGATAGGATAGGGTAGGGTAGGGCAGGGCAGGGCAGGGCAGGGCAGGGCAGGGCAGGGTAGGGTAGGGTAGGGTAGGGTAAGATAGATAGATAGGTAGATAGATACAGTAAATGAATGGACCATATTTTCTCATCATCATCAACATAAAAATAATAACAATAATAATAGTCATCAATCATCATCATCATCATCATCATCATCATCATCATCATCATCATCATCATCATCATCATCATCACCATCATCAACCATCGACCATCGACCATCGACCATCGACCATCGACCATCAACCATCAACCATCAACCATCAACCATCAACCATCAACCACCAACCATCAACCATCAACCATCAACCATCAACCATTGTCAACCATTGTCAACCATTGTCAACCATTGTCAACCATTGTCAACCATTGTCAACCATTGTCAACCATTGTCAACCATCAACCATCAACCACCAACCACTAACCATCAACCATCAACCATCAACCATCAACCATCAACCATCAACCATTGTCAACCATTTTACATACCCTTTTGTTGGTTCTTTGGTACCCTCATCACCCCCCGGATTTCATGGATCCAGGCGGAAGCTCAGCAGTTGCTCAGCGAAGCATCTGCGAGTTTGGTCCGGGACACCCAGCCCAACGGTGGGTGGCACTGTGGCAGGGTCGCAGGCCACCAGGAGGTACCTCCACTCACAGGCGGGTGGCAACAATCATAAAGGTCGGTAATGAACTATCAAGAAACAAGCCATAGTGGTGAAACAAGCCATGAACTATAAACTATCAACAAGAAACAGTAGTGAGCAAGAGAGAAGAAACAAACTATAGTGGTGATGATGATTATGACACAGCTAGTGATGGGTTCTGGTTGGTTGGTGGTTATTGATGATCATGATGCCGCTGCCGACACCCGCACTGTGAAACTGTCCAACTTGTCAGGGGTAGCATGTGACGTGACTCCATGCCAAAAAACATGTTTTTCACAGGGGAGCAGATCAAGTCTTTATCCCTAGAACCGGCCAAAGTGTCGGTTAAGCTGCTAAATGATGCGTCGGAATGCTGGCAGAGTTTCAGTTGGGCTGTTACCCAATGATTATATATAATACTTTCTGAAATAATGGGAAATGGTTATTTTCCGGGTGCTGCATCATTCCTACGCAGACTGATTGGCAGCTGGTGACATTCGCTGCTTAATTGGCAACCTGCAGCTGGTTGAGATTTCTTGGGACTTGTCGGGTATAGACAGCGGCGGTTGTTTTAAGTGCCATTATTTGGTCAGGTGGAATACGGTCCCAAGCAGCCTGGAAAGATTGCACCCAGTTGCTATTCAAGCACCCTGGTAACATTACACCCAATCATTTCGATTAAGACTACAACAAACTTTGTTTTGTTGTTGCCATGTTGTGTAGGTAAGCCCAGTGACACGAAAGTTGTCAATGTTTCCCATGGATTTCCGTGAGAGTGGTGTCCTGCGTTGCAGCTTGTTCACGACCAAGCTGCGTAAGTCAATCGATTCACACGTGTGGCACAGTTGTTTGCCTCCCACCATCCAATTTCCCAAATATGTTCTAGGGCTTTTGGTTTTGAACTTGCACCCGCGAAAAGCATTGCTGACTGTATATGTGTATATATTTATTTTTATATATGTATACATGTATATGTATACATAGTATGTGTTTGTCGTCCCCTGTTTTCCATGCCTGTTGATGGCCAAAAGATGGAGAGGGGCCTTCTTACATGGCTCTGGGTCGAGGCTTTAACCAACCAGATAATGGAGGATTTACCACCAAACAGAGGTTAATGATGGGGGAACCAGGGGTACGGGGTGAACTGACCCACAGCCACATTTGTTACATGTGCTATCAGCTGCTTTTGCATTGTCCATCTTACATGTTCAACCGTTCGGTCCCAAGGCACAACTGAAGATTTCTCTCCTTAAGCGGTTTTGCCTGAAAAAAAACACTCAAGGATAGGGTCCCTGATGATTCTCATGAGCTTTGGCCAGCCACTGCCTCACCACCAGGCTGAGAGGATGGAATGTTTCATTGCCTGGTGCGGCCGCCACGTTGCTCGGGTCACTGGTGATGACAGTACCTGACAAGCACTTTGATGAAGATGATCCCAGCATGAGATCATGAACATTCATGAGCCATTCCCAAGGCTTTCGCAACAGGACAAGTCAAGTTATGCTGGAAAGACACTTGGACCTTTTGGCAGGGGTACTGGCACAGAGTTGTTCGCTGCGCGGTCCACATTGGCTCAAAATTGGAGGACATCAACCCGCTGCTTCTCTGCCAGAAATCACCGCACCTCTCGACATGGGAAAAGTTCACGGCAGTTTGGCACGTGCCGGAAAGGTGAAGAATCAGACTCCTAAGGCAGCTAGCCGGGAGTTGACAGTTGGTTAACAGATAGATTCGCGCTAGTATACTATTCTTTTGGGCTACTTTAGCCTAGTAACCTAGTAGCTTATTATTGTCTCACTTCAGCAAAGTGACCAAAAGAAAACTGTGGCAAGTATACTTGTTTTCGTAAATATGGATTTCAGTCACGGTGCCGGAAATGCACGACAGTGCCGTAAAAACCAAGTGCCGTAAAAGCACGTAGGAATCCTAGCGCTAAAAAAAGTCACTTTCCTCTTTCGCTGGAAGTGCCTAAGAAATCGAGCGCTGTGACCTAGTGCCCAAAACTCCAGGCACCAGGTTTTCCAGGTAGTATTAACTCTTATATAACAAATCGTTGGTGACTAATACTTTGCACAAGGCTTCAAACCACTAACCAGGAGCTTCGTTGACTCCCTCGGCAAATCTTTCGTTCATCAATTCATGCGTTACTTGGGATGATGGAAAGAAAACACACTGAGTTTTTCAGGGGATGGCCAAAACCGCCGACCATATTCATGGCAGCCTCCTGCAACCAACCAGGGCCAACTACCCAACACTCGGCCGTTCCCCTTTCTCAACCACAACCAGTCGGGGATAGGCAGTCGCTGGCAGCTCTCCAAAGGTGGCCAAAGCTGAGAAGAAGAAGAAGCTCACCGGTCGAGCCAAGAAGCGATTCGTGTACAACCGCCGTTTCGTCCCTGTGTCGCAAGTGGGGGTTACCGCTCCAATCGCTGTGGGTTGGTGATGCCCACGCCGGTAGAACATCGGGGCTGGAAAATCACAAGTTTCATCAACAAAACATGAGAACTTTCCATTGGCAGGTGAAACATGGTGACTGCCAGAGGGGATGAACACAAATTTGAGATAAACGATGATAAAGGTGTTTTTGTACCCTCGCATGTTGTTTGAATAATTAATGCAAATTGAAACGTTTGCGAAGCTACAGCCGGCACTTGTGGGACATGTTCCCTGCAGGTGGTGAATCAGGCCTGTGAATCTGTGAAAGGTGCCTCCCCAAAAGGCAGGTCCCTTTGCTTTGGACAGTTGGGAGCAAGCCAATTCTGGATATCCCATGATGACCCCATATAGTCTTCACGTGCGAGCCAGAAGCATCTTGTACTTGAAGCTTGGAATGGTATCGATGGCCTTCTGACATCATGAGGGAACTCACCAATTTTCCCCTGCATGGTCACCTGTTTGCGGATCCGTTTCATCCTGAATAGACCATGCTACAAAGCTAAGCAAACATCCAAAAGTCATGAAGGTAATTAGTCATGACTCTGATGTCTCCTGTGATGTCCTCACATTTTCAGCTACGTAGTCGTTGAGAAAGCATCCAGTGTAATTGTTCTCCGCATGGATCATCCAGGGATACTTGGTTTACTGTAGACGCAAAAAAATCCTTAGAAATCAGTCGGTCATCCAATAGTTCTGAACTGTCCCCTGAATATAGTGGTGATGAACTCCGATTTTGCATGGTTAATAAAAATATATTTACATATATATATATATATAAATGCTTACACATGTATATTTTTTCCTTAAGTTATTATCACTTATCATGCAGGACCTAACCAATCATGGAATACAAATCATTACTGCAGATCTATATTGATAAGCCACCATCAGTTTACCATTGATTGGCTGGTGATTTACCGTCCAGTAAGGACGGTCTGCTTAGTCATGTAGACCTGACGCACAAATCAGTGACCCAGGTGAGTGTGGTCAAGAGTGGTCCAAAGCGCGGACCCAACTCCAACGCCGGAAAGTGAGTGGCCGGCACCGCGCGAGCAGAAGGGAGTGGGCCAGTGGCAAAAGAGCGCGTGGCACAGCGCGGGTTTCAAGCGCCGGGTGGCCCGTGGGTTGCTGGGAAATCGACCAAAGAAACCCCCATCATGGGTGCTCAAAGCGAGGGATTGGATCAGCTGGGGGCTTCAACATGCTGCAACCACAAGGCTTTCAACTCGGGAATGCTATTGACTCACCCTGGATGTGCTTTCATCCAACCATGGCGTTGGCTGCCGCCAGGTACCGTTGCAGTGGCGACTCCACGTCCCAAAAGCTCTGTGATGAGCATCGCGTAGCGGATTGGCCGCGACCTCAGCTTGCAGGCCAGACAGGTGCCTGCCAGGAGCAGTGGAGAATGATGATTTTGATGGTGAATGATGGTGATGAATGATGGTTTGTGGTGGTTAATGGTGGTTAAATGATGCTTAATGAGGTAGTTTGGCTGGTGGTTTTTGACATTTTTTTCCCTAGTCATTATTAACAAATGGTGAGTTGACCAATATTTTTCGTTGGGGTTCAAACCACCAACCATGTAGTGAATATGGTACTTAATGGTTGTTATGTCAGGTCATTCATAAGCTTGTTCACTAAGGTAGGTAAAGTTGTTGTCAACTAAGGGTCAGCTGATGTTAAGTTGATGGTTGATTGATGATAAATTGATGGCTAGATCAAAGACGGTTAAATGGTGATGAATGCAGGTCAGTAAGGTGGTTAATTGATGGTTGACAATGATAGCTATAAAAGAGAGTGGGTGATGATGGTAAGATGCGTAAATGATGGTTATTTGAATGGCTAAATGGTGGTTAGATAATGGTTGAATGTTGGTTAGTGATGGATAGTTTTTCATTGTTCATACTCCTCATTGAGGTACGGGGTTTTGACCCACACCCAAATAGGTGTTTCTCTATTGGGGGAACCCCAGAAATGGAACTGCGGGGGCCCACCTTATCAATGAACTTAGCATCAGCTTCATCCTGCTTCAACCTGATTTGCCACCTTCCTTTTTCTAGGGCACGTCACGGGCCCTGACCGCATGTTGGGCGGCATTCAGTACTGGCACGTAGTTGTCAACCCTTTTCCTTTGAGGATGAGATGCCGTCTAGCATGATGCATCAGCTACATAGCTAGCAATTAGAATCAAACAAATGACACCATACGACGGTGTCAACCTGTTCAAAGCTGTCAATTTTCCATTACTGTCCAACTTCTTGGTTGCTAGGGTCAAAGAATTAGACTCCAACCTACCATTTTAACTATACCATCAACCATTATTAACTCACTATAACAAAAACTATAAACCACCATCAACACATATGGTGGTTTCTCAAAATAGGGGTACCCCAAAGTCATCCTATTATTAACCATTTACAGTAATAAACCAACCATTTTTTGGGTCCAACATATGGCTTGCGAAACCACCACTAATATAACCAACATGTCAAGCCTACTACGGTCCAACTGTTCCAAGCGGACCAAGTCCAGACCGCTGAGGTGCAACATCTATGCTCCCAGCTGGCGATCCCTTGTGGTGCGATGGGATGACCTCGGGTGATGCGCAGCGATTTATGGTAGATCCAACTGGAAAACAACGGGGGAACCAGGGGTGCAGGGTTTTTTGACCCATAGCCACTATAGCTACTGGTTATTGATATATGGAAAATCTAAGTGGAAAATAATGTTGAAGGTGGATTTACCAGACACAAAGTATTATAGGCCACTATGATTACTATTATGTAGCTATTTTTAACGACCATTTCTTAACTACCAATACTTTGGCTTCTATATAATGTACTACTGTGCCTATTGCCATCTTTTTATGACGATCAACCATGCAACGGTGAAGCATGATGGCCCACCATGGATGAAAGGCTGAGGCACCTGGGGAGCGGTGATCATTCGAACCAGGATTTTCGTGGCCAATAACGGTTACCCAGTTGTTAGCCAATGGTTGATTAAAGGTTGATTAAGGGTTGATTGATGGCCAATAGATCAAATAGCATTGATCCATGGTTGATAGTGGTTGATTACAGTAATTTAGATTGGTGTTGAACGTATCAATGTTTCATCAATGGCTCGTAGAATCATGATACCACGGCTCACCAATAGGAAAGTAGTTGGTGAACGTTCAGTAGTTGATGAAAATGGCTTGCGCAAAATCGTTGATAAATCAGCAATACATGACAGAGACCACATTTATGCAGAACAGTGGGCCAATCAACGGCAAGGGGATGCCATCATGTTCCAAGCAGGTGACCTCGTAGCCTCTCCACAATGTGAGAGATTTTGTTGGTTGCTACGCTAGAGATGTTTGGGTACACGCAGATGATGTTGTTTGGGGCAGCGACCTAGCTGACCCAACCGATGGCAGTTTGTTCGAAAGCCATCAGGATTCACCCAATTCGAGGGTCGCGCATTGTATGCACGCAGACAGCCTCTATTCCGAAGTTTAACTAGTTGCACGGCACTCTGGGAATAAAAACTGCCGATTTTCAATGGGTCGTCCTCCTCATCATCATCATCATCATCACCATCATCATCATCACCATCATCATCATCATCATCATCATCACCATCATCATCATCATCATCATCATCATCATCATCATCATCATCATCATCATCATCATCATTGTTTTCATCGTGATCATCATCATTGTTTTCAGCGTCGTCATCATCAACAACATCATTGTCACCATCAATCATCATTAACCAGCCATGAACCTTTGGTAACCACCCATGGTAACCACCCATTGCATTGTCATGGCAATAAAAAATGGTGGCAGGCAGCTGCGCCGCCCGTGTCGGCATTGGCCCCAGCGTTGGCAGTGATGGCAGGAACTCTATCAGAACCAGCCCTATGCTTCCAGTCACAAGCCCTGGTTGCCACTAGAACTTCCAGTTACTATCCCACCAGTTCTAGCGTCACTAACTGCAAGAAATAGTTTCAGTAACCCACGAAAGAGTATCAGTTGGTTTATCAGATTAATCATCTACCAATCAGAACATATCATAACCATTTGGTTGGTAGGTATTTATATATCCCCGATGGTTTTGGAAGGTTGGTGGATTGACTAATCTATTTGTCAAAGGGGCTGAAACCACCAACCAGCCAGAAGCAAGTAACTAACCCCAGCTACCTTCCCAGTTACAACTATTTGGTGGAACCTAGCTGGTGATTGGCCTGGGGTTACCTCTATGGCTTGAGAAACCAGCAAATTCACAAGTGATCGTAATTTTGTAGACAATCTAGGTGGTTGGCTGACTCGAGTTTTTCAAAGGGGTTGAAACCACTAACCAGAATAGTGAAAAAATATTGTCTGTCAGTCGACATGGAGCCAGCCCGAGGCAGCCCATCAACGGATAATGATCAATGGTTTCAAGATTGTGATATACAAAGTTACGAGCTGCAGTTTCACGGGGAGACCCCTTACTAAAACTATCAGCATATTAAGAAACGGATGACCAAGAGATATATGCAACAGCATTGGTTACCCAATGATTATCCAATCGCTACCCATGTTTGGCAAGCATCCTATTGTTGAAACAAGGCAGTGTTTTATGTTGGTCAATGTTGTGGCACCATAGGAACCCAGCTGAATTTTGTGCAGTGTTGTTGTAAGCCCTTGGTGGTTGTCGCTGCAAACACGCACCAGTGTTTATTCTCAATAGCTGTCCAGCACTTCGAAGCAGCTACGCCGTATGCATCAGGCTGCGCGAGTATGTTTCAAGCTAACTCTGAGGGTGATTTTTCCCTTGGCAGATCATGAGATGCCATAGCTTAGCAGTCTGTCATGCTGATATCATGGAAATTTGATAAGTGAAATCAACACATCCTGGTTGGGAGTTTATTCAAGTACTACCAAACCTCCTAGCATCGTCAAGGAATACCTACCCTCTTGTTCCTTCCTGTTTGGTTGGTTGGTGGTTTGGTCGGTTGGTTGGTTAGTTGGTCGGTTGGTCGGTTGGTTGGTTGGTCAGTCGGTTGGTTGCAAGTTGTTGCCTGGTTGCTTGCTTGCTTGCTTGCTTGTTTGCTCGCTTGGTGGGTTGGTTTGTAGGTTGGTTGGTAGGTATGTTGGTTAGGAGTCAGAAGGTTTTTGAAAGACGACCTTGCTTAGGCCATGCAGGCAGACGACGCCAAAGACGTGGTGAGGGGTGAGCCCTTGGAACTGAGGCGCGATAGCTCCAGTGATTCCAGTGTGACTTTGGTTTTTTGGGGTATATATAGCAAATCGCAGGCCATTTATGTCCAACGCGCCATGCATTCGTAACTCAGATGCTCCATGCACAGTGTAACATGGTGTAACTGAAGCTACCCAAGTGTAGACAAATGTTGGGCTCTCAAGAATACCACATTTGTGTGTGATCATGATACAATACCCAATCTAGCTGGCAGGTGAAGCAAGGTTTATCAGCTATCCTTGCTAATTATTCCTTTTATATGCTCCATATCCTCGTTATACATGCACAAATGTGCATGTGGCTGTCGGTCAAAACCCTGTACCCCTGCTTCCCCCATCATTAACTCCTTTCTTTTCCTTATTATTGTTGGTGATTCTTCCCTATACTAGTTGGTTGGTTAATATTGACCCATAGCCATATATAGCTGGTATATCCCCAATCGTATTGTTGCTTATCCTTCCCTACTGTTAACCAGCTAAACCAGCTAGTTCAGCATTGGTTGGTTGGTTAACTGCTTCACCCATAGCCATATGGTTGGTATATTTCCCTATAATTGGTAGTTATTATCCCCTATTATTAACCATTCACCAGCTACTATTGGTTGGTTCACTGCTTCACCCATCGCCATGTTTCAAACAGTTTTGGAGCACATGGAAACACGGGGATCTACACATGGAGAGCGGGCGCTGAGGTCATCGGCGAGGCATGGCCGACCCAGTCCTCCACAAGGTTTGTGGGTTGGGGTGCTCAGCCAGCAGTGGGCTATGGCGGTCAGAACCAAGAATCCTAGGCTGCTCGTTGGGGCGTAGTCACCAGAGATACCAGGGATTTGACCATACCCGTGGAATGATGGCAGAGGTTATTCAACTTCTGGAAACTATATGGTTGGGCGTCAATCAATACATCTTACCCCTGGTGAACATTTACTACACGATCAATACAGTCTGACTCTTGGTGTGTTTACACTGACCATTTGGTGGCGGGTAAATATTGACCCATAGCCATTCAACCTGCTTCCGCATTAGTTGACAACTCGAAAATGTCATTATATGCGGTCCACCTTGGCATGTTGTGTCCGTTTGCTTGCTGGCATGAAGCCAGGATTCCCCAGGATCCCTGCAAAAAATGATAAAACATCAGAAAAAAATAGGAATCATATTTCGGGCCGGAATCAAATCACACCCAGAACGCATCCTGGGATGTCAGGAGATAAATCACACTTGTTTTCTGCTAAACGCAAGGATACATGCTCCCCCAGCATCCTGTCAAGCACAAGCACTCGGTCTCACATCTCCAATGTGCGGACCTCGTCTCAGAGGCAGCATTCCGAGTCAACTTTTTGGCACCACCAGAGCGGTCAGATTGCCCTAAACTTAAAGACGCCATGTGTTCTGCAGTTTTTATAGCTAATTTGTAGCAACATGTCCGTGGTGATTTCCCCAATAAAAATGCTTGAATATGTGCATACCTGGAACACCCAATAGCGTACTTTTTTCTGTCAATCCCAGCAGAATGGTCAATTGGGCGGAACCCAAGGGAACTGGGCGGAAACTGATTGAAGTTGACTACTTCATTCCCAGAGCTATTTTCCAGAATAAACGAACCGTTCCATCTCCGGATCCATCCTGGACCCATTCTGGAAGTCATAGGTAAGCTCTTCCCTGTGCATGTTGCATTTTGCTAAGTTGAACCTTCGTGCCAATTGGGACTGCCATTGCTGATAATCATTTCTTGAGCTTATCGTCCTACCTGCTGGCTCTAAATGTAATACTGTTGAATAGTTTGCCATATCATTGCAAAAAAAGTGGGCGGAAACAGGTGGGAAGTTGGCGGAAACAGGTGGGAAGTTGGCGGATTTCACCGGAACTGGTACTGGTACTTGAGATTTTTTCTTTGCTGTCAAGGTGACTCGAGTTTGAGGGGCGGGCATCTTTGCATTGGGGTCCAAATTGAAAAGCTTCAACAATCGGTTTCGTAGAGTAAATGCTGGTGCCTATCCACTGATTTTGTGTTCACAGCTGTGATTTGTTATTTAGCAAAGCCATTCCTGGTCTTGCCAAACTGGATCATATCTATGTGAACTTGTCCATTCTGGATGAAGTTGTCCAGTTTTCCGATTGATGCCAGAATTTTTTGGCAACTAGTATGTTGACCAAAAAAAGTAACACCTGGGCTTTCTAGGTATATTCACAACCTACACGTATTTTAGGGGCACCACAATGGCTTGAGACCCCGTCGCCAGTGAGGCGTTGACCATTCTGACCTTCATCACCAGTTGCTTTGCGACCTACCGAGCAGCACAGTGGTCCGCCGTGCTCAGCTTCGGGCCACTTCCTGGGGAGGGACTGGTGGATGCAACCATGATCAGCACGTGTGGCAGAGCTGGGAGGGTGGCATGGCGGGCGTGACCTACGAGGTGGGATCCTTAGAGTCATTTGTTGGTTGCTACCCAGCAGTTGAAGCCACTATTCACAGGATCTCATAGGTGTAACGCAAGCAAGATAGAAAACAATGGTTTAAATTGTTGTAAAACTATAGGTTAAGACCTTTAGTTTGATGCCACTGGAGCGATAGAGACAACGACGGTCAAGACCCGTAAATGATGTTCCTATTCTACATTTGTTGTTGAACCATTGTTAGTTCGTAACTATCATTGAGCCACTACCAACCACGACTAATCATACCATCGCTACTCACCATCGTTTCACCATAATTGGTAAAGCATTTGTCAACCGCCGCAATGCAACGCTTGCAGCTCAGGGTAGTGGATGAGTTCTTGACAAGTCGCGAGTACGATCCCTACTTGGTGCTGCTGTCATGTTGCATCAATCTCCGTCACGCTTGGCTCTTGCAAAAGCGTTTGGATCAGAGGTGTTTGTCAAGAGTAAGAGCACGTCAACGTTGATTTGATCACCCGTAATCATCTCATTTTGTAATGAATAAGAATAAGGATTTTAGCATTGTAATCATGATTTATTTATGCATATCACCTGGGCAAGCCGTTGGACGCCCCGGCAAAACAACATTATCTCTACAGCTGTCAGTTTTTGATACTGGTCAATCGTTGTCAATCATGACTGTGGATTGGAACGGTTGCATACCAACGGTCATAGCCAGGAGAAGAGGCAATTGGTAGTAGCATTTGCCATCAGTGGCTTCTTACCACGATCCTCCGTGTAGGTTGTGGTGCAGGTCGTGAGAAACGACTGCGGCCAAAAATCACTGATCAACGATGGTTCCTGTTTCAGGCTGGATGAATTATGCGGACAATTTTCCTAACTTTTGGCACAGGCCGCAGCAACTATTGGCAAAAGTGACACACCAATTTGAAATGCCCATACATGTTGTTGATTAGCTACACAGCAGAATGTATGGGATCACCGGCTTACACCCTGACAGGAAATACCAAGGGGCAGATGAAGTTCCCAGAAATCCAAGTCCCATTTTTGGTTGGTTGGTGCCTCTCCCGCGCTATTTAATCAGCCTAGACCCGTCCTAAGATGTATGGCTTCCCTATTCAACCACGGTTTCCGGTAAGGGCCAGCAGCATTTGCAAAACCGCATTTGCACAAAGAGTTGTATTGCATTGATCTAATTACGCTCCGTGTTCTCAATTATCTCCGTTTACATGTACGTGTTGGTACGTGTTTACATGCATTGCTTGCTTTGTAAAACACTGATATGTTGGTTTCTTAAAATCGGTGTACCCCCAATCACCCAATGTTGGTCATTTATAGCAACAAACCAACCTTTGTAGCTGGTATCCCCTTGTGAACATGCCATTGTTAACCATGCTTATGGCCTCCCAATGGCTTGAGAACGACCCCATATATGCATGATATCCATTGGTCCATCAATACCTCTGGTTGCACAAGCTATGCCAGGCGCAGGAATTGAAACACTATCCGCTGGTGCTGGTGTTGGTCTTGTCCCTGGTGCCCGGCAGCTCAACGGATCCCGTTCCGTGACGTGGCGCTCATTTGGGATGCCATGGGCCGCCAGGGGCGTGCCTCCCAGGTCCAGAAAACCTGCGCGACCTCAGGTTAAGCATAGTAGGTTATTTCGTCAAAAGTGATTGCAGGAACAAGTTATTTTTGCAGTCGTTTGTTAGTGTAACTCGTTTGGCTGAGTCGAAAGACCATAAATGTCAGGTCTTTTTGTTGGGGAGATGCGTTTGCGGACATCGCTGAGAAAGCACATGGTTCCTGGTGCACAATACTGATCAGTTGGTTTTTCAATCCCTTGATCTGCAAAGGAGCCCAAGAAGAACCTATGGCAGGTGTTTTCTCGTTCGGAGATAGGATTCAAGAAAAGGGTAGAGCATGGCAAAGCCGACCCATCAGTCGAACAACCAGCCACTTCCGCCGTGATCCTAGAGAAAGACCTCACCATTTGATTAGCTTTTAGTTCTAATGCCTTGCTTCACTCATACAGTTGAGGCTACTTGGATGTGCAGCTGGGGTTATAACCATGGTTATAATCCCTATAACGTGGCTTGTAACCCCTGGAAACCGTGGTTGGTGACCACTTACTAAGTGGGGGTGCACATCCAAGTATGATGAGTGGTTGCTGCATTGCTATATTTGTTTGGCATCTCTAGGTGCCCACATGGCTTGTTTTCGTTTCTCAGTTCCATGATCTGCCAGTTGGCGACCCCCGAAATCCAGATTGCAGTGGCATGGTGGGCAAGGCCATGGTTGCTGCTTCGTACCGGCTACCAGCTGGTCTATGGCAATCTCTAGTTCCAGCAGATCGACCTACCAAAACACCTACAAACCTGGTTAAACCTGATGATTCTCATCGACGATTTGTCCGAAAATCAGGAGAAACAGTGGGTGTAAGTATTGGCAGCCATATAAACACCTCAAAGAAACAACGAGCAGATGGCTTCCAGATGTTGATGCTTATTGTGCCCCTTCCATTGTTGATAAGGCATGCTTTGGGGAATCAAAGTCCAATTTCCTTCAAATGGTTGAAAATGTCTATCAAAACCATTCCCAAGGTTCATGATTGTGTGACTCCAATGATCCAGAAAAAACATCAAGGGGAGAATATAACTATAAATTCCACTATGCCAACCAATTTGTTACATGATTTCCTTCGAATGTCCACTGCATGATGCCAACCATCATAGTATCTCCTCCGCATGATACGTTGACGGATGAGACATAGCTGAGGGATGCTGGGGGCCTTCATATTCACCAACTCTTCCAGGATGGTTGCAGTGAATAGCCAAGGCTTAGGCAACAACAATTTAGAAGATTTTGGCGCGCCTGTCGTGGTGTTTCTTGGTTGTATATATCGGTGTTTCTTGGTTATTTGTTGGTTTATTGTTGTTTATTTCTTGGAACCATTTTTTGTTCATATTTCTTGTTGTTTCGATTACCTGCACCAAACGACCAGGCGTGTGCTTCCCTGCGAAGCATTGTAATTTGGGGATGTGTGGCATCATACTTCGTGGTAAGAGACGGGGACATGTACTGGGGACGAAAGAAAGAACATAACAAACAACTTAATGTCCTACACGCGGTGTGCCATTGTACTTTGGCTGAAAACATCAGACAATTGTATCTCACAAATGGGTGTTTGCGTCAGTGTGCCCAACAAATCGCTTAAATGATATAAACGAAAAACTGCTGGGTATCTGGTGTGCCCATTAGGATTTTATGATTTAGGGGTGACTTTGTACGAATGGGGTGACTTTTTACTAATGTGGCGTGCCCATGCGGAAGGGGTGACTTTACACGGACAGGGGTGACTTACCGCGAGTACCAAGTAGCTGCTTTGCAGCAGAGTGGCCAATTGTTATGGAGTCGGCGGTTCCTCATTGGCGGTTCTTGTTCCCGTTTGTTGGCTGTATTGTTTGCTATACCATTTGTGAAAAGAATAGATCACGAACAAATATCAGTTTGTTGGTTTTACAATTTGTTTTAGCATTTGTTGAAACAACAAATCACTCCTTGGCCACTTACAGATCACTTACCCTTCGCCAGTTCTTGCGATGATCAGCTACCGGCAGCCTGAGGCCTATTTCCCTGGCACTGAACTCAGCCTATTTTGCGCCGATCTTCTATCATAGAGCTGGGATCCCCATGCGGACTCCGTGGCGGTTTCGAGCAGATTGCACTCCAAGTGGTGCAGTTGCTGTGCAGGACTGGTTCATTTTGGCAAATTGGTAGGGAACAACATTATGATGGTTCTTTTAATTGCAATATGTGAACGTTTTTGTTTGCTTTATTTGTTGTTGCAGCAGTTAGGTTTTCACTAAGGGACGTCCAGCTGAGAAGTCAAACTTGATAATTTCTTGAGAGCTCATTCATTGGTGTTCACTTGAAAATGCTTTGGTCGAAGCTTTTGGTACCCTGTGCCTTCGGATCGTCAGTTCGGCTTCCATGAGCAAATGTCAAATTGGGCTGCTAAGCAAGGATGACAGCAGAAAACTCAAGAACACTGGGATGGAAAAGAAAGAGGGAGAAAAAAAACGGGGAATAAACATGGCTGAGAAATGCTGAGAATTTGCCGGGCCTCCCACACACCTAGGCGTTGACGCTTGGCTGTCTTGTTCTTAGAATTTCCGTTGCTGGGATGGGTCCGTGCCAACTGTGGTTCACTTGTAAGCCCAGAGTGCTTAATTATCAGGAAAGGAAACACTCTTCGGAGGTGTGTTATTTTTGGTGCGGGCCGTTTGTATACAAACCTTGGAGGTTTAAGTTTGAGGTTTTGAACTACGTGCCCCTACGATGGGACCTGTCAACATCCCAACGGATCATCGTCAGGGGTGTTTCCCACACTGAGCACCATTCAGGGCCCGCTGAAGTTGCGGAGCGAGCTGATATTGAATTTGCAGCAGCTGCAGAAAATAGGACACTGATGGCGCGATTGATTATGAGCGGTGCCATTGAAAGCATGGCTGTACGACGTAGTACGGCTCTGTATGACTTCTTGATATAGCACCATCCTAGAGCAGATAGACTACTTACTAAGTTACTAAGTATCTAAGTATTGAACCAGCAACAATTTGCATCTCTTGTGTGTGATTCTCATAGAATACTACATCTAGTTTTCTTTGCTCAAAAGATATTGAAATTATTCTTAAGTTCCCAGATGGCTTTTGGACGTTGCTCATTGTTGTGGCGTGTTTTTATCCTTGTTCGGTTTTATTTAAGATTATTCTTGTTGATGCTTGATTGTTTTGTTGTTGTCCCGTCCTATTGGCCAGGGCCAGCCAATTCCGGCAATCATTTACCATTCTTGTTTGCCATTATATCAACTATATTCTTTAGCATATGTCAACACGATTAGTCAGTATCAACCATGCTTGGCCATTTAGTTGAGGATTATGAACCAGTAATTGATTGCCTTCATAGTTCTATGATAACCATTTCTGATGACTGTCGACAGGAAAGCATCTGATTACTCACTACTAACCATCACCAAGCAGTCGCTGTTGAAAGCTGCTCAAGTCCGATTCTCCGTTTGCCGTGCTGATGCATTCGATCGACTTTGGTCATTGTGACATGGCTCAGGTGACCATTCCCCCAAGGATTTGGGAGGCACGGAAAGCATGCAGGCGCCGGTGACAGTGGTTTTGTGTGTTTTCATGACTCAAGCTGGCGTTGAGAATGGTGAACTAATGGTTCTAAGGGTCATAAGAGCAGTTAACCATGAATTTCACCAGATGATAAACTAATGGTTAACTGATCAATTTGTGATTATTAAGAATGATGAAATATTGCTGGCTTAACCAATGGTTTTAAGTGGCTATTAATGGTTAAATTGATTTGTATGCCAGTTTGACCATTAATGTTTGCATTGGGGACTCGAGATGGAGACCACGAAGCCGACGATGACTGAAGACGGGGGACTTGACAATGGCACTTGGACCAGTGACTGCAGCGCTTGTGGATCAAATTGAGCGATCCTTGTGGTCCGCCATGAGCGAATAGCTGCTCGCAACTTGACTCAGCAAGCGATGTCGTTCCCCCTCAGATGTTGTGCACACACCTGTCAGTGCATGTGCTGTGTCAAAGGTCGGCCTAGAAACTAGAAAGCGCAGTGCTGTGATGTAATCAACCTAGCTTCCTTGGACAGATCCGAGAGGTAGATCGATGAGATGTACAACAGTAAAAATGTTTATTTATTTGGTGTTTTTTGTTCAGTTTTATTGAGTTCAATGCGCATGTCACACATCCCCAATGTGTTCAAACAAAGCCCAAAAAATGTCCATCTATGCGATCTATGCGATCTATGCAATCTATGAGCCCTGTGTCAATATACCTTGCTATGTCCTATGATCCCCTTGATGGCTTTGTGGCACTGAGGTGCCCGGGACCGAAAAGGATGAGTTGAGATGTTCGGCGCCAAATTTCCGCCGCCGGCCCCCATGGCCATGCCACTGGCGCCCGGCTGGGCGCCGCCACCTGGCTACGCCGTGCGACCCATGGTGATGCCGGTGGCACCGATGGCGCCCGTGGCGCCCGTGGCGCCCGTGGCGCCCGTGGCACCCGTGGCGCCGCAGCCGGCACCACAGGGGAAGGCTGGGCTGCAGCACATCAAAATCACAGAGAGATCGCTAGTTCTCCAAGAGGTGCATGATAGTTAAATACCCACTAACTTAGGTTTTTAGTTTTTTTGGGGATATGATTGATTTACCATATAACCACTAAAAGTATATTTTTAGCAAGGGATCTATAAGCCACCAAGAGGTGCATGCCAGAAACATCCACTTTTTTTTTCCGTTTCTTTGTTGAAGTTTTATTTGGGAAGATTGTTTATGGTATGCGGTCCATATATTGACTTCCGAGCGTAGCGCCGGTGGAGGTGCGCGACGTGAGCCATTCATTATCAGCAAACTGGTTTGCCCTGGCTTTTCTTTTTGAATGATGGAGGTCCACATGTCATGCGCCAAAATATCAAAAGGTTGACATGTCCTCACCATCGCAGTACAAGATTTTTGGTGATAAGAGATGATGTTCTTCCCAGCCATAGTCAACCAGTAAAATCAAATATATAAATATATATAGATATAGAATAAATATCATGTCTTAAATGAAGCCAGGCAATTCAATATGCCAACAGGATCCGACAGGACTAAAAACCACCTCTTCAGTGAATTTAACATCAAACATATCATCGATGAAAATGGCATACATTTCACCAGTGAAATGCTAGACCATAAAAAAGATCACGGCCAATACATATCACCAGTGAAATCATATGTTGTACTGGTTGGTGATTTTAAGCATTCTTAATTTTCCCTAGCAATTATTAGCAAATGGTTGGTTGACTAATATTTTCCATAGGGGTGGTTCAACCACCAACCAGTTGATGATCATTATTGGCCATTAATAGTCATTATATATACCATTACTAACCGTTAGTACTGCTGTTGAAACCACCAACCAGTTATATGGTGGTTTCTCAGAATAGGGGACCCCAAAAATGGCTGGTTTACTACTATAAATGGTTGATAATGGATGATTTGGGGGGGTCCCCTATTTTGAGAAAAGCCCATATAACTGGCTGGTGGTACCCCTGAATCATCCATTACTAGTCATTTATAGTAGTAAACCAACCATTTTTTGGGGGCCCCTTATTACTCACCATATATCACCCAAAAAATCATAGCCATTTCCTTGGAACTAGCACCAATCTGCGTGTGACCGCAGCTGGAGGACGTGTTGCTGATGATCCGCCAGGGGGTGGCCAAGCAGGACCGTGCTGCGGTGAAGCAGGCCCTGCAAGTGGCACACCAGCTGCAGACGTCCATCGAAGCTCGGTAGGTCCATGGTTGGTCACTGGCTGTTGGGAGGCGAGGCCAGGAGCTCGTTAGGGTGGCCACTGGCCCTTGAAAGGGGGAGCGATCTGGGAGTGGTCCCCAAGTGGTAGTAGTGATGGTTGCTGTGGGATGGAGTGGTTGAGAAAGCGGCTACTGATGGTTAACCTAGTGGGATGCTGGTGTTAGTGATTGGTCAATGGATGTCAATGGGATAGTGTTAGGTCAGGAGTTAATCCGGAGCAACGTTCCAAATACCTTTTGAGCAGGTGTTGGGACCAGAAGGTAGCACAGCACTAGAATATGGTTGCTTGATGGTGATTTTACTGCTTAGTTGATGGTCATCAGGAAGATTGTAAATTTGAGTTTGCTTTAATTATTCAGAAGATGGTTGGTGGTTACGTGGTTCTCAGGTTGAGGCACAAGTGTGATTGTTGGTTTCAAGTGATTGTTTGATACTCGTACGGGCTACAGCCCGTGCTCGAGGAGATGGTTCAGCAAGGGTTATGGCTCATGATGATGTATTGAACTGGGAGAAAAACATCATTATGCAACCGCCAGGTTTTCCATATACCTTAGTGAGTGTGGAAAGGACACCACCACCATCGCCACCACCACCACCATCACCACCACCAACACCACCACCACCAACGACCACAATGGCAACGACAGCAACGACAGCAACAAAACACAAAGAACCAACACCAGCGACAACATACACAAACAACAAAGTCAAACAACCACATTCATCGCTCACAACGACAACCAGCAACCACATTCATCGTTCACAAAGACAACCACGCTCGCAACAACAAGAACAACATGGAACAACATACAACTACTACTACAGCAGCGGCAACGAAAAAACAGTCATAGGAGATCACCGGGACATCGAATTTAGGGAACTGGGGGACCTCGAGATTTTTTGGACATGCTCATTTGTGGGTGAGCACTGGGCCAAGGTTTCTGGGGAGTTGCTGCTGCTGCTGCTGCTGCTGCTGCTGTTGTTGTTGTTGTTGTTGTTGTTGTTGCTGCTGTCACCCAGGGACAAGGGATTTTGCTGTTGTTGTTGTTGTTGTTGTTGTTGTTGTTGCTGCTGTCACCCAGGGACAAGGGATTTTCATGAATGGATTCTTTGCCTAAGGAACTTGCCACATGGCACCTGCACTGCAACACGCACCCACACACAAAAAAAAACAGGAAAAGAATAGCTATTCATCATTGTCATACCAAGAGTGGCTCACCATATGCGCTCAATAGTGGCCGTGTGCTCTTGTTGCTTGCTGATCGACCGGGCGAAGCATCACATCAGCAATGAAGCATTTTGGAGCTAAACCGGCAGCGTGGATCAGACCACTTGCCTATGGGTCAAAACCTTACCCCTGGTTCCCCCATCCTTCACCATGGTTTTCCCCAATAAGTTTTGATGATATTCCCCCATGAGTCGCATGAGTTGGTTGATTAATGTTGGCCCGTAGCCATTTGGAGCAGTTCCACGTTGGATAAGGAGCCCTCCATCCTGGACATGCTGAAGAAATGGCTGGGAGATGAAGCCTTCAATGCGGCCATGGGTCGGGAACCCCCGGCAGCAGCAGCAGCAGCCAGCTCCACCCCAGCCAAGTCGGCACCAGAGCCGAGCCCCAGGGGACCGAAGGTGGCTGAGAAGCCACCCTTGGTGCTGATTCGTGAAGGGGTCGCAGCCCAGACACTTGGTGGACGCTGCTCGCTGCCAGGTGGTAAGCACTATATGCGCTGTTCATACGATGGCATGGTTGAGGGCGTTTTTGATGGTGATTGTGTTGGAAGTGACATACGCATGATAATGATCATACTTGATGCTTGAGGGACCTGGGAGATGGCGCTGGAGAGAGAGAATGATACCCATTATAGGTACATGATCGTAAAATCATGTTGTTGATAGTGATGATCATCAGAATCAGAAATATGGTGGTACGTACTCATGATGGTCATGTTGATGACCCAGATGGTGATAAACAATTGTATATTTATTTTAGCCATGATGCCATGATGATGACGGTGATGACGATGATGACGATAACAATGATGATAGCAATTGCTGCTGTCGTCTTTCTTTTGAATGTTTGATTGAGTATCCTTTTTGAAGCACATGTCCGTTTCTATTGCTTTGCAGCAATCCTGCAGGCTACAATTTTGCAAGGCAGCAACGTGCTGTCATGTCCGCAATTTTCTTGCTTCCAATCCTGAGCCACCCTCAATTTTGCAAGCCTTGACATGACCCCAGCCATGGGGCTTGATGCTTGGGAGGTCTATTTCACATTAAATGTTCGAGATAGGATGGGCAACACTACGCTCTTGTTCTCCCATGTTTTATGTTGCGTAGATTCCTGAAGTGCCTGTGATCCTCATGGGTTTGAGCTGTGCTCCTTGCTCCAGGAATAAGGAGGCAGTGCGGTCCGCCTTGCGCACAGCTGTGGAGCAGAACACGCAGATCGACGCTCCAGTGTTGGAGATGCTGCGGAAATGGTTAGGTGAGGACGATGAAGCTCTGAACCTTGGGATGTTGCACCTACCTGTGGCGTTGATTTTTTAAGGGCAGGGTTTGGAAGTCAGCTGATATGGCCATTGTTTGTTCGATTCCAGGTTAGGATACGAAGAGGTCATGATCTGATTCTGTTGGGTCATGATCTGATTCTGTTGGAAAATCATACTTTTGTCCCAGAGCGTTCCATGCAGAAGTCTAGTTTTAAACAATCATTTTATCACATTTGGAGGTCTTTGCGTTGAAGCGTTCACATTGGGATTCGAGCTTTTGACTTTTTTGCCTTAGCCTTGACCAGTGCGTTCCATGGTCTTTTGATGGTTTTCCAGTTGCTGGTTCGGTCTTCAACGTCCACCTGTACCAAGTACCACCCATCACATATGTGGTTTCAAGGGTCAAAAGCCTTAGTCCCCCTGGTTCCCCTATCATTGACCAGGCTGTTTTCCCTATTAGTGTTGGTGATTATTCCCTACTAGTTGGTTGGTTAATATTGACCCATAGCCATATACAGCTGGTATATCCCCTAGTATTGTTGCTTATCCTTCCCTACTGTTAACCAGCTAAACCAGCTAGTTAACCATTGGTTGGTTGGTTAACTGCTTCACCCATAGCCATGTTACGCCCAAGTCTCAGCATCCCAGGAAGACCTTGGCGAATCGAAAAGGTCTCCTGCTGCCCAAGGAGCCTGCCATCGCCCAGTCCACAGGCAAGGCGCCACCCGCATCCGCGCCGGCGCCGGCGTCCGCGGGTGCCACCACGTTGCCGCCCAAATCGGCACCCACGCCCAAGACATTGATGCCAGGTGGGCTTGTGCAGCCTGGCGGGACGGGACGGGATCGAAGAATCCATCACCAGAGACCATCCAATCATCGATTCAGAACCTGTGATAGCCCCTCGCATCCCCCGAATGATCATGCTGAGTGCAGAAATATTAGCAATTTTGAGCCTACACATGATGCTTGTCCTTTAGCTCCTGCTTTTGCCCTACACCGCTATTTTTGTATCTTTTGAGGACCTATGGTGGTTTTTCAACATCAGGGTGCCCCCAAATCATAAACCGTGTATTTTTAAATGCGTACTTTTGGGGTTCCCTATCAAGAAACCACATATGACTTGATGTTTCTTGAGCACAGCCTCTTAGCAGTCCACAAGGCTCTCCACGAGGCCCTTGGTGCTGGTAGCTGTGGTGAGTGCTGGTCGCCCCCAGATGGTCTAATCCCAGTGGCCCATCCTCCTGAACAAGTGGATTTGCATGAAGCCATATGAAGGCAGGATTGGTTAACGCCAGGTTGCATGTTGATGGCCTATCGCCTCAGTTACCAACTGGGATGTGAGCCATCAAACCACCACGAACCATGAGTCGTCAATCAAATATGAAGTATCCGCCATTAACCATCCACCAATCATCAACCATGAACAACCATCAGATCCACCATTAAGTACCCTTAACCACCATTAACCACCCTTAACCACCATTTCAAGCGTGAATCCCCTGGGCAGCTCCCGATCATGACCGCCGTCGCCCAGGGCCTGCTGTAGAGGCGACGGGCTTGCAGGAGGCAAAGGCTAAGGCTGGGTGCTGGGCATGGTTGGTAGTGGCTGAGTTGGTGGTGGTTGATGGTGATGGTGGTGGGGTGGTTCATGGTGGTTGATGGATGTTCATGGTGGGTGATGACTGACGATTGATTTGGTAGTGCATTTTTTTACAATCAGAATTGATATAGTGCACTGACGGCGAATCTTAAGCCGGACAATTTTGCACATGTATATTTACTTATTGAGGTGTACGTCAACAACCGTGTGTGTCAATCTACGTATGGGTGCATGGATCAATAATTCCACAATATGATATACTGTATGCATGTGCCTACGTACTATACCGTATGTTTCGCATGCTGAGCGCATAGGCATAATCATTACATACTTTATAATATTCTATAGTGTTTGTAGTTTATTTTGGTTGAGTTTTTCATTTACTTCACCATGCTCTAAATCATTCATTCATAGCGTCCATCCAGGTACGCATTTATGCACATCGATCTCCATGGTATTTTTTTTCGGCCCGCAGTCCTATTTCCGACGGGCAGTCCAAGACAGCTCTCACCGAAACGTGTAACGCAGGTTGCTCAAAATGTGCCATATTGCTTTTTTCTGTCATGAGTATGAAAAAAAGGATTTTTCGGTTTCTCGGTAGTAAATGCATGATTTTGCACCAAATTTCAATAGGCTTTCCTCGATTTCCAGTGCGTATTGAACGAACAGTTTGCCCTCAAAGCATTTCCTGATGGCTCAGAGCAATTGGCAAGTTGGTTTTAAATTACCGTAGTATACCGTAGTTGTAGCCTGAGCAGCTGCATGTGTAGGATAGGATATAGCTAGGATTGCAACTGACTTGCTAGATTGTAACCTTTTGCACCTACAATTATATTGAGTAGAAATATTTCATATACATATACATGTATATTTTTTAATATTCAATACGTATTTCTGTTTCATTATTCTATGATATCTATATCTTAGTTGGGCTTGCCCACTGCCGTGATTGTGTCACTTCGCTATTTTCGTTCCCATCGCCACCAGGGTCCACCGGCCGTGCCGCCTGTTGCGGTGCCCGTGGTGGTACCACCCAGAGCACCCAAAGCAGCACCGCAGCCTGTCATCCGACGAGGCCAGAGTTGGGTGCAACCAATGGGATGTGCGATGAACCCTCAAGCATTCATAGATATGGAGGTTTCTCAGGCCCAAGGGGACCCCAAAGCTATGGATGGAATTTACTACTTTAAATGGTGCGAAAGCTAGATGATTTGAAGGGTCCCCCAATTTTGGGAAAGACCCAAATAAGTGAGAGATAAACCAAGAGCGCGACGTGAGCACGGGAGGAATGATGGGCGACTATTTATATCTATTTATAGATGTATCTATTTATAAATATAGATTAAAAGAGATGGATGGATGGATGGATGTTAAAATAGACAACTGGAGAGAGAGAGAGAGAGATCGAAAGGGAAGTTAGATATATAGGTTGATGGATGGACGGAATGATGGGTAAAAAAATGTACAACAAATGATTGATAGCTAAATGAAAGATAAATAGGTAGACACATGGATAGATGGATAAGATGTTTAGCACAATAGGTTATTAGATGTACCTGTGCTTCAAGCACATTCACCTACACACACAGCCCGGTACAGCAGAAGTGCTCAGCAATGGCATTTGAGGTAGGTAGCTTCATGATGGTGTTGCTCAGATATGATTAGGAATGCATTGTTCCCTTTTTGTTCAGTGAAAGCAGTCATGGCCACACCATCCCGATTCAATTTTTTGTTGTTACTCATTTCACTTGCATGAGTGAAAACTCCTACTCCAAGACTCCAAGACAGTCAAGCTCACGGAGGAGATAGGAAGTTCCAAGGGGGCATGCCATGTCTAGGGATCCAGGGGGCATGACCGGGGGCATGGCATCCACCCCAGGCCCTGTGTTGAAAAATGCTGAGAAACCACCCGATTTGGACGCGTCGTGACTTGGTAGAGTGCTGGGTACAGCTGCTTTGGGGCATCGTTCCCAGTAGCTACTTCACAGGTGCGTCACCGTGTCATGCTGCGGTCATCAGTTGTACTGGTGTGGATCTGATCAGGGTGACCCATTTTTTGCGAAACCATTTGTAGCCATTTTGTTGTTTTACTGAGTTTATGCCCTGTGACCCTGTCCATGTAAATGACGCATGGGCCTCTATCAACCCTTGTGAACATCACTCAGCACCGTCAAACATCACCAATTCAGCATCAGCAACCATCAGCAATCATCATAAATCATCAGCAATCATCATTAGTTGGCAAAACCATTGACCATCATTAACCATCATCAACCAGCATCATTAACCACCATCATCAACCACCGTCACCAACCACCATCACCAACCACCATCATTAAGCATTGTCACTAACCACCATTATTAACCACCATAATCAACCACGATCATTAAGCATCATTAGCCACCTTGTTAACCATCATGACCTATCATTCTCACCCACCAACTGCCGTAGCTTACCCAGGTTTGATGCCTTCCTTCAGGAGCTCGACACCGCTCCACCGGTCCTGGTGTGGCTTCCGCCCCGGGTCGCCATGGTTGGTGTTGGTGTTGATGGTTGATACCCAGAATCATCAAGGCTTGGTATAACAGGTTCAGAGTCCATGATTCACCATGGTTTTTAAGAGGATGATCTGGAATGATATGGTAGATATGGAATCCTGGAGGCCCAGAGGAAGAATGCCAAGATATTCCAAGTGGTTCGTTAGCTATGGGATCTATGGGTGTGCCGTAGGATGCAACCAACCCGTGTTGCGCGGATTGCAAATGCACGAGCGTTTTGGCCGTTTGCGTATGACCAATGTTATACTCGTTTCTGACCTATTGAGCCGCAGTTTCCATGGTTGGGAAGTGTTTTTTTGATGTCACTGTGATAAATGTTCTTAAGCTATACTCAATTGGCCCTTTGAGAATGTCCTATGGCTATTGCCCTTGCCATGTTGGAGGGAATGCAGCATGTATAGGTGCCTGGATGCAATGCGACACTGGTCGGGTTGCCGCTTCTACGCGTATCCTCGAGGATGGCATCTCCAATTTGCTAGAAGGGTCAGACGGTAGCTTGTACCAGACCCGTTATTATATTAGTTTTTGCTTACATGTATCGCATCATCGCAAACTTCAAGTACCACCAACCACTTCCCACATTTATCACCACAAATCATCATATCAACCAACTCTCCAACCAAGATCAACTATTCAACTACCAACTAACTCTCAACTATCCAACTACCAGCTGCAACTCTCCAACTCTCAGCGCCACTTCCAAGGCCCAAGGCCCCGAGCCCAGAGCCCGAGACGCCAGAGCCCGAAGCCAAACGTCGCAAAGTCGAGGCGGGCGACGGGGCGGGACAAGCTGCGCAGGTCTCCGCCAAGGTGATGGGATCACCCCGTGGTCACCATTGGCATGGCTGGGAAGTACGAACTGGGAAAAGCCCAGTTTTTTTCGGAGAGTTTTGGAACGCGAGAAGACCATGAGAAGACCATGGTTGGTTTATGTTGGTTTGCTTGATGAACCATTTTCCAACGACAGGTCTCTTGCAGATTCTTGCGGGGTATGACTTGGATGGTGGCAGCTCAACGCTACACCACAGGTGGTAAGGGCGCTAAGGACTCGGGAATGGCATTGGGAACCCATCTCCAGCGAGGTCGCCCCATGCAACGCCGCGCACAGGCGGAACCCGATCCAACGTCGCCGAGCTCGGCCAAGGAGGAGCAGTGCAACGCTGGTGGTGAAGAAGGGGCATAGATAGATGGCTGTAGATGGCTATGGATAGACCTTAGATGGCTATAGATAGTGGTATATGAGTGTTTGAAAGACCCTATTGTTGTTTTCTTGTATCCGAGTGGTATGTTTTCTTGTGTTTCACCTCATCCAATGCAGGTGCACGAAAGGGAAGAGTAAGGGAGATGAAAGGGTTGACATAGCACACCCGGCGACCAAGCCAAAGCTGGGTGCCATCCCAAAGAGCTTAGTGCTGTAGAGGGGTTTGGGTAGCTGATGATCCATTGGTTGACATGTTTGGAATGCGTCATCCGACAAGGGTTTGCCTCATTGGGGGGTGGCTTGATTACCTCAAGTACGCTGGAACTTGCCACCGAAGAAAATGTTTGTGGTGCTGCTCATCGGGGCTAGACATAATTATTCAAGTTGATGAGGTGACGCGCCGTAGAAGAGCTTTTTCACATAGGTTGATTGACACACATTTTTTGGAGAGGTTGTAGAAATCACCAACCAAGAGGAGATGGGAAAAAAATACATCAGTAGTTTGATCTTTGGGGGATGGTCTCCAACCCCCGATCACGTTGGCGATGGACTTTGAAGCAATCATGGACACCTCCATGTTATCATGCTGAACATCGATAAATGAACGGATCGCCATCGCCCCGCCGCGGACCTCGTCCCACCAGGAGAAAGAACCACCGCAGCGCAAGCAGGCAGGAGCTATGAATCCATAGTCCAAGATGGTTCAAAAATTCCCTGTTGTAGATTCTAACAAACCCCTAGTTGTTCATCTAACTATAATAATGTTGGTTTCTGATTAGTGTATCCCCCGCTAAACTAATGAAAATAGATGAAGCATGATGAAACCAACAGGTAGATACTAATCAGAAACCAACATTATATGATATGTTTAAACAACTAGAGTTCTAGATATTGATTCCAACAAAGCCAGTTGTATGATGACATTTTCCTTGCACCCTTCCTCAAAAGGGATGAAGATAGTCAAGGTGGTAAGATATGACCAGCGGAGCCACAACATCGTTTTGCAAGTGGATGCCAGCAGTGTTGAGTAATTATGGTTCTTCAGCGGTTTGACTTCTGGTAGGTTGGCGGTCTACCTGCTAAAAGAGACGACTGGTTGCTTGATCCCTACCAGCCAGTTCCTACAGATGCCTTGGTTAGATGCCCCGTCCTTGCTGTGCATGACTTCCCCACAAGTGCGGCACTCCATGCACTACATGGCACGGGGGGGTGCGAAAAAACATCAATGCTTTGTGGATGAACCGGCGCCCAGGCAGGTTGATGTCACAGGCACAGGCAACGTACTTCTCCGCGTTTTCATTTTTTTCAGGCACGATCTACTATAATTATTCTACATGGAAAAGTCCAGCACACCTCGATTATGCACATGTGTTTTTCCTCATAGTTTTATTATATCTACTTGTGGCTCTATCCTTTACCATTTGCTATGTTGAAAGTGAAACAATCAGTACTACATCCTGAATGTGTTTTTTTCATATCGCTTTACCAGACCATACCAGACCATTAATTAATATCACTTTACCTACTGCGGTTGCCATGTTCATATGTGAGTTCATAATCTTGATGGTATATCCGGACTGGCATTGGAAAGTCAAATTGAGTTTGAATCTTAAAAATCACGGTGCTTCTTGCTGATCTCATTTTACATTCATACAAAATTCGCATACACCACCCTAAATTCCCACATAATTTCCTAACAATCACCACGAATTCCTTTGTAATTTCTCAGAAACCGACCTAGATTTCCATAGAATTTCCCAGAAATCACCTTGAATCCCCGTTGTAAATCCTAGAAATTTCCCAGAAATCACCTGAAATTTCCATATAAAATCCCTGTGTTCACATCACTTTCCCCTTCCCCCGGGTCATCCTGGCGCAGGCCTCGCCCTCTCCGAGTCCGCCGGCGCCGAAGCCGGACCCCGCGCGGCCGGGCGAGATTCGGCGCCCGGCCATGCGGAAGCCACAAGCCACCGGAGCCGAAGATCACCAAGGACCAGGGGAGCAGCCGGGCAGTTTGGAGACTTCGGAATGAACAACTGGTTGGTACTTGTCAGGTCAACATTTTAGCTTTGGAGAATTGAGTAGGTTTGATTTGGATGTTTTGCTCTGCTATGTCAACACGAACTTCTCCACAACTGCTCAGTTTTGGCGGAGTGATGTGTTGAACCATTTGGCAGCGCATGCAACATAGCACAAGCTAGGCAAGAATATTCGGGCGGTCCATGAAGGTAACCAGGTATTGCTCGCAAACCATTTTTGAGGCAACCCTTCAGTGATTAGCTGTTGGTTTTGTACACTTTCTATCTGCAGTTGGTTTTACATGGTTCCCGTCCTTGTTTCCCTGTGCCAATTAATTCTAGGTTTGACCAATCCAATGGAACAGTTAACCAGGCCACCAGCATTGTGCTTGTCAGCCCCTTCTATTGTATTGACCATCAACGCGCCACTTTCATTTGACTGATTGTGGTGACTGACCTTGTTGTTAAAGCTCATCAACTTACTGTTGACCCACTTACTGTTGCTGCAACTAGCAGTGCTGAGTGCCATAGCTCCACTTGGCGCCAGGATGAATGGGGCCGTGACGTGGTACCGGAGAGTAGTGAGCAGGAGAAGGAAGCGTGGCAGTACCTTGGTAGTCGCTGCATGGGGGGGCTCGCAGCGCATGGGGGAAGTCCCCATGATGATGGGGGATAGCTAGCGGCGCTAGGGCTTATAGGTTAGAACAATGGTTACAAAGGGGTTATAAGCTTCCTGATGGGTTTTTCAACCACGGTCATTTGGGTGGCAGAAGCTACCTTATACGATTTATAGCCATGTTTATTTCCGAGTCATAGCCCCACCTGCGCCCACAAGTATGAGTGGTGGAAACCACCTGGGCGAAGTTAGTTTCAAAGGCATCGGCTCTAGCTGGTGCTAGCCGGGGGCCCACATGGCAGGGAGATCAACCGCCAAGTGGCCGCCATTGTTTGCGGGCGGCCTGGCAGATGCTGCGCCAGCGAGGTACCTGCAGGAAGCACGTGCTGCCGCCCAAACCAGTGTGGCCTGGATGCGCTTCCTGGAGCTCTTTGTTTGGCCATTGATGTACTTGATGATGCTTAAGCAACGGGGTCGTTGTTTAACCGTCATTAACCGTCACTTTGAATAGTTAATGATGGTTGAACAAAGGTAACCTGACCCTTGATGGATCCATTGACCGGCCAATAATGTTTCAACAACGCGGTTAAACAATGACTGGGGCCGCTGAGCTGATTTTATCCCAGCCACAGCTGTTCACCAGCCGCCATTTTGCTTTTGGCCAGGTTTTTGTTCACGAGTTCCATTGCTAAACATGCATGCCTTTGGCGAGTAAATGGCTAATGGTTATACAATGTAATATTATCGGCTATCAGTTAGTTAACCATTTAACTAGTTAGCATTAGTTAGCATTAGTTTGCATTTAACTATTGTATAGCTGTTGTATAGTCATTTAACTAGTTAATAGTGTTTGCCTCCAAAATTAGCATTTTTTCAATGGAACCGCATTTTGCTCTGGGTCAAGGGTCCCTATAGCTGTGGCACACCCAAAACGCATGCCCTGGTCCAACGGTTTGTCTAACATTGCCCGACTGTTTGGATGTTCGTCTACCAAGTTTTAAAGTTGTACTTGGTATATATTGCATATGCACCACTGGCCGTTTGTGTTGGCCAAAACCCAAGCGCGCAGTTCTGAACATAGTCACTCAGCCATTAGTTTTGCTTATGATCAGTTGGTTATAACCTTAAAAAATGCTTTTAATTAGTTAGTTATGACCTAAAAGTTGTTTGTGATTGGCTAGGTAAAGCCTAAAATTTTGCTTGTGATTAGTTAGTGATGAATAGTTAGTCACTAAACAGCCATGATGATTTGGTTCTGTCCCAGCTCGCCAGTGGAGCGTTGCCCCGGAGGTTTGGGGCGCTGGCAACTTCATCGACTTCAATAGCTTCAAGTGACGAGGCCTTGACAGCCTTAGAAGTGACCCACCAGGTGCTGGTCTCATCAATGGAAACTCATTACTGGTGGTGGGTCTCCCAAGCTCGCGATTTGTTGGTTAACTAGGGCGACTACTATAGTTATATGCAAGTAAGATTTGAAGTAAGTATAGTTACTGTAGTTATATGGTAGTAGATTGAAGTAAATACAGTAAAATGACAAACAAACGAAGTTATAACATTGGGGCCCCACCTGGTATACCCTAATATCAAGGTAGGGATCTAACATTGGCGAATCACGGAGATGTGCCCGGAAGCACTAGGTGCTGAGGGGCCTTTGGGTTCTCCATGGCCCCTCCTACCTGAGTCGTCCCAACTATCATTGCGATGTCATCCGTTCCTGACTCGGATACATCATGGCGAAAGAAATCAGAATTTTATTGTTCCTCTAGTTCCTTTGCTCTAGTGTTCCTATAGTTTTTGATTGTTCCTATAGATATCTCTGGGCTGCGCAAATGCCAATCATTTGCGCTCATCAGTTTGATCAACCAGAAGTGCACGGGAAAAAAGGCAACCCCGACGCAACATTTGCCACCACCGACTGTGGCAAATCGCCATCAATTGCCATCAGGTAGCGCAGCAAGAAGTGAGGCATTGAACCTGCGGAGCTAACCCCTCAGCTTACCCCATAAATCTTTGATACCTGTTTCTTGTTGATGAGACGTAGCCATGGAAAATGACCATTCACTGACGGGTGGATGATCTTGCTCACCTGCAGTGGTTGCTGCAGCACAGAGCAGAGGTTTGGCGCACTTCGACCGCGCGATAGGGAATGAATGAGGATCATGGCTCATGGCTGACCCTTGATTCATCATCCGTGAATATAATCAATAAACTCATCCATGATTCATCCATGATTGATCCATGATTCATCCATGATTCACGACACTTGATCAGAATGGATGGTCCATCATATACAAAGTTCACAATGCTCAGCTGAGCCAGTTGGGCCAGCCATGTTCAGCCCATTCTTTGGACATGAGATCGACCCACTGGTGATGGCGCCATCTTGACAATGCCGAACCGCCCTAAGGGCCCCTGGGTGCGCTCACCGCCCCAAAAAGCTGCGCCGTGCATGGTGATGTACCAACGACAAGGATGACGCCGGCTGGAACCACTCCCAAGACACCACCAAGGGGCCATAGTAAGGGAACATTGGATAACATTGGGGGATGCATTAGGAGCACCAAGCTGAAATTTATCCTGACAGGGAACATCGCACAGATTCACAGGATCAAATTGTGAATTGTCCACCTGCAGGGCGCCCAGGTTAGTTCATTCTAGGATGTCCACTGCACCGGTGAGGGGGAAACACAGATTCTTAGTCAGAAATCGTGGCGCTGTGGAAGCAAGATCGTTCTTGGTGATTCTTGAGCCACTGGACTCCCTACACATGCTTTACAGATCTTTGAAGGTCCTTGTAGTGGGTTATCAACCTACGCTGGGACAAAAAACCGAGGGGGAAGAATTACCAAAAATCCACAACCAGTCATCAATTCATGGGAACAACTGTGCTGAACTTCAACCAGCATTTTCGGGGACCGCTGCTATGACATTTGGCCCAGCCAGTGTATCTCCAGCCGCGAAACGGGGCGAAATCTTTGCTGTCCACTACACGTCGCTCAACTGCACAGGAGCACCCTTACTACAGCCCACCAGTTACCTTTGTCGCCGCCAAAATTAGCTGGGAGGATTTCTACCAATTCTTAGAGGGAATCTGAGCCCACTCATAACTCCGATGCAATTGATCACCAAGTTACAGCCTTAAGCAACGGCCCATTTTAACATGGGAGGTCGGTTGATTCGGACTACTTGGAAAGTCTCCTTGGTGTTCTGATCATTCCTTGTTTGCATTGTGTGGATTAATGAATGCGTGCAAGCAGCTCTTTGTTCTATGTGCTTGAGTTTGCCTTAAACAGTTCTACTAGATGTTTCATGCATTTTTCCTTTCCGCATTGGTTGATTGTGATGCATTGGGGATGTTTGATTGTGATGCATTAGGACATTAGGGGCGCTAAATTCAATTGCTAGTATTGGATTCAAATCAAAAGCACTGAAGTAAAATTACTTGCCATAGTATCACACAACAATTTGGAATGAATTTGGCATGATATACAAATTCAAACTTACATGTAACAAACATAAGCATAGACCAGATTGCACTAGTGTAACAACTATATATGTGGGTGTTTTTCAACATAGGGGTACCCTCAAAGCATCTTTCATAAACCCTGTACAGATAGTAAACCAATCATAACTTTGGGGTCTCCCTGGTTTGAGAAACCAACCCCCAACAACAATGATAGAAACCAGCTTGTTACCGACTATTGCATGGCAACTAGAAGCCAACTTACCATCAAAGAGTAGGTATGACAACTAGAAGCAGCCTATTTCATGACAGATTACCTACCCTATTGCCAACTTCACTAGGTCATTGTGTTTTTTTGATGCCAACTTCACTTAACAAAAGCGGCGGCTTCAGGGGTGATCAGTTCCTCGGAACCTGACGATGACATCAACAGTGCCTTGGCGTAACGATCAGCAGGGTGCTCCCTGGAAAATCAAGGGGAAACTACGCATGTGAGGGGCACACCAGTGAGTGTGAACATCACGGTGATTATATAAACCTCTCAGTTTCGAGGCCAACCTTTGCTGAACATCATTGTACACTATAGCAGTGTTATTCTATATGCTGTCTTTGGCATCTTTGCCGTTAGGCCGGTGCTCTATTTCGGGGTCCAGGAACAACGCGATTGCTGCAGTTCCGACCCCATGGCGCCGTTCCGTAGGCCATGGAGGCCGCCTTCCGATATCTTGCTGAGGAGATTCGGTGCCTCGCAGCGATGAGTTGTCACTTTGAGGCCAGTGATTTGGGCATTCCATTGGGCATTCCCAAGGGGCATTCCCAAGTATCCAAATTGCAAGTGAAATGATCCATTCCCAAGTATCATAAGTATCCCAAATTGCATCATGAAATAATAAGTGAATTTGAACACACATTTTAAAGATATGCTTTGACAATTTGATGAGATGTCAAATGATGTCGATTTACATCAATGTGCCACCAATGTTTATCAATGAAGGTTCGGGATCAACAACCTTCGCTGAGCTTTCTTAGGATCAGGGAAGCAGCGACTGATATGAAGATGTTTTGGGAGTTTGTGATCTGTCGTTTTTGCATAGGTTTCATGCGATCCAATTTCGATGCCCAATCAAAGCAAGAAAGAACAAGGCCCTTGAAGCACATGCCATTGAGAAAGCTCCAGCTTCGACCGTTGCCTGTTGGAGTTGGGCCTGTCCAATTTCAAGTACACAACTCTAGACTCTAGACGCATGAAGACACCATGATTTCACCGATTTTCATGGATATGATGCATGTTTGTTCACGGAGTACCGGCTGCGATGGGAAAATCAATACCGGGAGAGACGGGGCGCCAAGGCAAGAGATGCGGGGAGAGATGATGAAAGTGGTGGAGAGGGCCGCCACATCATGTGCGTCCATTTGCATGGACAGCTTCTTGCCGAGGTGTACGTTCTGGCAGGCCCACCTGGAAGTGGAAAATCTATGAGCAATTGTCATCAATCGTCATGTTGAATTTCCAAGTGAACTGACCAGAGGGTAGTGCTGGTGGTATGTTGATGTTGGTTGTGAGACTTTGGCCTACGCAAGCAGGTCCCAAGGGGGTTTTGATTTGTTTGCAAGGGTGTCTAGCTTGAATATTTCGGACATGTTTGGACACAGGTTCGATCCGTGGTGGGCACATTTCGAGGTCTCACAAGGGAATGTCATCCCATGATCCAGGTGTATGCCTGAGATCTTTGTGTAAACATGTCATGCATCGTTGATGTCATGAATTGTTTCTATTGTTTTTTGGGTACCATGCACTTAACCATAGAATCTAATTATGCCAAAGAGCATGCAAGAAAAGGTTCCAATTGACCGTGCAGTTTTATATAACCTGCCGTTGGCTCCGTGACCTTGAGCCTCGAGTCCCTGCAGGCAGACAAAACAACTGCCATGATTAATAAAGTGATTTTTTTGTTCCTAGTCAAGCACCTACATGGGGTCATCCATAGCCATGGTGCCACCCCTTCACCAACCGATTGGCTGTTCATAGGATAACCAGCCAACTATGGGGGTAACACTTGTACTTAGTTTTGACCAATCTTTGGCAGGGAGGCGTGGCACCACCCATTGGCCTGGACCATGTTCCCTTCCCCAGCGCTCCCCGTTGTTTTTGCGCTTCGCCCCAAGGAATGCAAGCCCTGCGGGCCGAGCTTCTCGCGGAGTTTGAGGCCGCTGCCCAGTTGTGAATGATCAGAATCAGCCATCGACAATCAGTCACTGCGGGATGTCCGGCGCAGTGAAATCCGATCACTAGATGTCACTACCATGAAATCATAAATATAGATATACCATCACTAACATCAAGAACTAAAATCTACTAAAATCAGTCATTAACATCAATCGCTACCATCTATTGCCAAGTCACTAAGAGTCTTGCTGTGGCAGGAAGCAGCTGAGACCAAGGGCGCCAGTGGTGCTGCTGCAAATGAGGTGGGAATGGTCGTCGAGGTGATTCGTTGGACGATGGGTGGGTGGGCTGGCTGTGCTGGTTGGGTTCCTGTTGGTGACTGCTAGGGCCTCCCTGCGTTTGTTGCAGATATGGCTATGGGTCAAGCAGTTAACCATCAATAATGGTGGATAACCAGCAAACTATAGGGTAACAATGGTGAATGATAGGGGAACCCGCACTAATTGAAAAAAACATGCCTAATTCATTATGATTCACTCTTCCGCCGCTGTCAATGATTGCTCACAATTTTTAAGCATTGCGGGCCTCAGGACCAATGATCACACACACGACCATCAACCATAAAATGGTATCAAATGCCAATCATTCAGTGCCATCAGCAATTGCTTTCCGCGCCAGTGCGTGGAGTTGTGCTCGGAGCAGCGGGCAAGCAGGGCATCGGTGTGCCAAGATAACCCATTTCGGTGGTTGCCGCAATCCCAATGTATCATGTCAACAAAAGCAGACGGAACTAGCTCCTCAGTGCCGGCGTCATTTATGCTGGGTGGCAGGTGCGACGAAGGACCAGTTTCTATGAGCTCTATACGGATGCACCTTGCCAACAAAACCTGGCACCAACCGAATGTTGACCTTGGTCAGTTGTTGTTGGTCGAATGAATGACAGCTGACGAAGGTCAGACAAGACGCGGATCTTCATGTCATGTATTTTCCATTTCCGCATGCTGAATTTTGTTATTTCCGAGCAGGGAAATTGTTTGTTGGCATCGTTTACTGCAAACACTGGGGGGGTGTTGATGTTTGAGCTTTGTGGTGCTGGTTTCTGGCAATTTGTCCAGTGGTCACGAGTCAGCGACCGGTAGAATAGGAGCAAGTGCCAGCAATTCCAGAATCCCACCGCACTACTACGTGCATATCCTTGCGATTTTTTTTTGTATCGGACTGTTGCCTCATGGATTGCAGCTGTACCAAGGACGCTGTGGTGAAGAGTGGCAGCTGTCTCAGACTTGGCAGAAGCTGGAATTCCTAAGGGTGATCAATTCCAGATTTCGGGGTCCGAGGTAGCGATGGAGAGAGAGATCAATTCCAGATTCCATCACTTACTGACTGGTTGAATGTAAATCGCCACTGCGGCATACTGCGGCCACTTTTGAATGCCAGTGTTTTGCCCATCACTAATCCTATGGACAATAAGGACACTAATCCTCAACCATCATGAACACTTTTGTCATTTGGTTGGTGGTTCTAGTATGTCTTTTTGAGTCCCAATATCAATAATTGAACTGGTTGGCTGATCAACTGATATCTTTGAGATGGCTACCAATCTCATGGATGAGGTCAGGGGGAACTTCTGGGGATGCAGGACCAGTCCTCATCTTGCCAGCTTGGTGCGGCCCCAGGATCAGAAGGTGAGGCAGATGACGGTGGAGAGGACTTGGCAAAGCTCTACGACCATTTGGACGCTAAGCTCCTTCTGAGCAGTTTCACGAGATTACGTTTGCCGCACTGCCTTCATTCTGATGATGACGATGATGATCATATATGATCATCATCATCATCATCATCATCATCATCATCATCATCATCATCATCAATGACCACCACCTCATTACTATCATTAATATATTATTTCTGTGAATTTTCACCATGTGTTTTTACCTGCCATATCATCAACATGGCCATCAGCATCCATATCCTTATCACTGCCACGTCATCACCCTCATGATCATCCGACGGGTGCTGCCTGGCATGGGACATACGGATCGTCCACACCTAGGAAAAGTGCGCGCGGCGTCGTAGCTCGACCAACATCCCAAGCATGCCTAGCAGTTTGCCACAAGGACCGACCTTGAAGCATCACCGTGGAGCAGCTGATGAGAAAACAGCTCAACTGTTGGGGGTGCGTCACGTGGGGATAGGTTTCAGTGTACTTGTGTTCAAGGCCTCGTCCAGAATTCCCTAACCGAGATAGATCAACTCAGCGGAGAAGACGTGATTCTTGATGGTTGCAGGCTACAACCTTTGACTAGTTGAGCCAAGTTGGGCTTATCACTTATCAACCATGCGATTATTGTTAGGATCCCACGGGTCCGCTGAGGATTGAAGATCAAATGTCCGGAATCAGCTTGTAGAATCACTTCTGCTCATTTTTCACAGATATTTCTTGCAACCTGACCTGATTCAATCTCTTCTGATGCTCAAGTTGTGTCACCTTTTCAGACTTCTGGGATCAGGACCCGCTGTTCCTCCATCGGAAAGTCTCCGAGGTGACGACTGGCAGTTCCGATGTTCAGATCCTCCAAGGATCCTCCCAGTGGAACAACTCCTTCCGCAAGGGTCGCCATTAATCACCATCTTGAAGCATTTTTTGAACATGGGTCAGAACCGTCGTTAGCAACAATTCCTCGGGAATAACGGAATTTAATGTTGTAGTGGAATTTGATGCAATATTTGAAACTGACTGGTAAGTAGCTACTGCAATAGTCATGATTCAATGGGGAATACTTACCACTGAGCCTGGGCAGAGACCTGACAGCCATGGAGAGAGAGAGAGAGACTTACCACTCAGGTATTAAGGTTGTTGTTTCGATGTTGATAACAATTCCATGTCAATATTAGGCTCTGAGGGGCTATGGCCGTTGTGGAGAGACAGATATTTTGCTACTGGCAAATTCTATTTGTTGAGGGTTTGAAGGACCACACCTAACACCACCAACAGCACCACGGTCCATGGCTTTTCATTATCCAAATGCTGCACTTGGCGGGGGCTACTGGCTTGGCAGTCAATCTTTAACGATGCCTTTTTATTGCGCAAGTGATGCTGGTACCTTACAATTCGACCGTCAATACCACGGTCAATCATGGTTAGTGGTGGTGATTGATAGTTGATGAAGGTTGATGACATTTATATTCCCTTATGATGTGGCAAATCATCATCCACACCTTGTTCCTTGTCGCCGTGACCCATGATTTTGTGGACTATGATGATGTGTTAACAGTGACCCACTGTTGGCTTGAACAACGAGGTGCCCTTCAAAAAAACATGGGTCCGCAGCCAGTTGTAGCACCCATTACATAATCAACAACTATCGACTGATGAGGATCATTGATCAGCCATCCATGCGTGACAAGTCATGAACTCACTTTTGTGTTGGCACAATGAATCCGTCATCTACCGTGCTTTTGCTTGCCTTGCTTGCCAAATAATAGCTATATGGATCTATCTGGTTATTATATGGCTATATGCACACTATACTTATACGTCAATATTGCGGAAAATTGGAACATCAAGCCACCATCACACGAGTGGGACATAGCATGTCCCAGCCTTGTCGGAGCTATCAATCACCAAATGTTCCTAGCAACTAATGACCAAATTAACCATGAGTTTTCACTTTGATCCGCCAGGTTGGCTTGACTACCATTGCGAAAAGACCAAGAATGGAGTTCATGAACCAAAGCCATCAACTTTGGTTACTGATAGTACGCTAGCTCTTGGTCTTGCATCAAAAAGCACTAGCAACTACGAACCTGGTATATCAGTGGCTGGCAAGCGTTGAACTTGACGCCATTTTAGTCAATGAGTCGTGCAACTACACTTACAAACCTCCCGCTGTAGCTAGAATCAAACCACCCTGATCCACCAAGAGCTTGCCACATTTGATCGCCATGATATCAAGCATAAGTTCACCGCCATCAACCATGAGATTGCTATCAACATCTATCAGCCATCAGCTGCTCGCCTATGAAGAACCCATGGCCGTTGGGTTGCCATGGCCAACGCAACAAGCTCCCGATCCAGGTCAGGTCTTTGGCACCGACGAGCCCGATCCCTTGCGGGAGGGATCCAGGTCATTCTTCAGCAACTTGTGGCTTGGGTTTGCCCAGCTTTCTCATATGACACATTTGTTGCCAGATTGTGGGTCTCCAATGGCTGGCGACGCTCCCAGCTTGGCGAGGCAAATCAACCGGCGAAGATCTTCCCAGTCCTCCGTCGAGGCCAGGGGATGATGCTGCCGTGATGGAGGTGCCCCTGAACTTCTTGGGAGGGGACAGTCATTGTGGCCATCCCCGAGAGGGAGCTAAGGACCTCCAAGGTAGTGAGCTTGACAGCTAGTCTCACCCCAATCCCAGCAGGAGCTACCAGGAGTGGCCGAACCAAACGGTAGATAAGCCATGGCATTTGTTGAGCCCGGTTGGAAGATCACCACTCAACAGTGCCTTGAAGTTTCAAAGCTCAAAGTCTACTATACCTAAACATCCTCAGCCAGTGCTGGTTTGCTCTAACAAGCTACCCCTATGCTTCCAGTTACCACTGCAGTAGGTAACACCCCCCCCCCCTACAACAATGGTAGAAATCAGGTGGTTACCTACTATTTCATGGTAATTGGAAGTAGCGGGTACGTTTTTTCACCAGTTCCAACCCCATAACGTCAGGTGTCAACGTGGCGCACCCTTGGCTAACGTCAGGAAGAGCTAATTGCCTTGGACGACTTCTTGAAGGTGCGCCTTTTGACTGGGGGAAGGGGTAGCGCAATTGTGGCGCCCACACGGTGTGGAGGTGACGGAACCCACTTTAACGTCGACATTGGTATGACCATGGGTATCCATGGGTCAATATTAATTAACCAAACAATGGAAGATAATCACAAGCAATAATAGGGAAACAATGGTTCATGATGGGGGAACCAGGGGTACAGGGTTTTGACCCATAGCCATAGCCATATGAGATGATGAGAGCAGATGGCGATGGCGAGAGAGATAAGAGCACGGCAATGTCGTTAGACTGCATGGCATGTTGGGAGCAAGGACCTTTGTAGGGGCTGGTTTTGGGATGTTTCGGAGCCATGGGTTGGTGAACCTGGTGACAAACCTGCTGTGAACCACTCACTGGGGACGTGACCTGACACATTTGTTGATTTCTGGCGCCGAGTCCGTTGATTCCCAAGCATGAACTCATTTCACCACACTTGGCCATTGGCAAACTAACATGGCATTTTTTAAAAATCCACCATTGTGCTTGGAAAACCTTTGGAAATCATCCATTGACATGGTGGATTTTCCATTGCCATGTTAGTTTTGCGAGAGGGTAACCAGGTATCCCATTGCCATGCATAAATTGCTGTACAAGTGGCAGACCCATCAGACCCACAATCACCAGCCATCATGGGCCAGGCTGCTCAGCCAACGCCCAGCAAAGTGCAGGAGGTGAGGCGGCAGGTTCCAGAGGATGTTTGTTGGCATTTTGGGGTGGATGGGGTGGTTGGTTGATAGTGAACTTATCATCAGTGCAGCCTGGAACTGTAGGGTGTGAAGCAGCAAGCGCATGTTATTGATGGTAAGATTCGCTTAGATTCAATTTGAGGGTTCAACCCCCATGCTCCTTTTCTCTCAGTTGTTGGGTTCCATGTTTTTCCCTCAGGAAGTTTGTCAAATTGACATATCAACCGTGCGAAGTCAGAGCAATTCCCGTATGACACTTATAGGTTTTCAGTTGCAGCTTCTTCAGTGGGCAGCGCTTTTCGCAGCACTCCCCAGAAAGAAAGGGCGTTTGTGAATTTTTGCGGGGTGGGGGGGGATGGGGGGTTGCCAATGCGGATGTTGTCCATGGTCTTTTGCAATTTTTGGAGCTGGTGAATGGAAAGCACTCGGACATCCAGCTCCTAGTCCACCACCATGAAATCTGAGTGTTTCTAAATCAGGTATGTAACTATGGAAAACTTGAGGGGCTACTTTATGAGCAAATGGATCTATCGTTACTAGGTGCTAAGCGGCAGCAGCAGGAACAGCAACAGCAGTCGCAACCAACGGCATGATAGCAAGACAGCCAGAGCCGCAATCAGCATGGCAAGTTCCAGAGCCACCATCATTGGACTCACCAAATTTCTCGTGGCTCCAGGCTTCTCAAAGTGTGGAAGATCGTGTGTCATTTCTCGAGCGACGCGGCAAGCAAGCAAGAACAATGGCAAGAAATGGGGTTTTCTATGAAATCAGGGCAGCCAGTATACCCCGCCCAACGGTGTTAGTTGTGTACTGAAGTGTTTGGGACGCAGCCAGGAACCATTTAATGAAGAACACAGCAGCCTGTGTGGTTGAAGTAAGCCAATGTGAGGAAGCTGCGAAGGCCTCATTTCTGTCATGGCTTTGTTCAATTCTGTGAGCATACATGTACAATTATCGCTGAGTTGCGCGGATGCAGCTGAATAAATTGAGAAGATGATGGAAGATGACCAGGTTGACAGGCACAAAGCCAGGACATACTGCTACTTGGCTGGTGCTTTCAAATGGCTATGGGTCAAAACCCCGTACCCCTGGTTCCCCTATCATTAACCATTGTTTTTCCTGTTATTGTTGGTGGACATCCCCCATTAATTGGTTGGTTAACTGCTTGACCCATAGCCATATGGCTGGTATATTCCCATTATTGTTGGTTGTTATCCCCTATTGTTAACTATTAACCAGCTACTATTGGTTGGTTAACTGCTTGGCCAAATGTTTCTTTCACCAACCCCTGGGGCATCGCCGCAACGTTGCTCACCAGCGCTGGTTGCCAAGGTTCTTCCTGTATCCAGCAGCAGCTCCGAAGACCAAGCGCCTCGGGCAACGGGGACGCACCAACCACAGGGGGTGGTTCTCAAGCAGCCAACGCCTGGGGTTGTCACCAAGCAGCAAGGAGGGTCATCACTCGTAGTGCGGCATGCTATGCCTAAGTAAGGCGTGAAACCCTGGTATGCTTTACAACACCGGTAGGGTTGTCAAACATCAAGCCAACTAGAAACAAACCCAAGACCAACCAAATATAAATTGCCAGAACCATGCGTTCTCCACAACTGCATAGCTTCCCTACTGGCTCTGAGAACCTTGGTGGGGGTTCGCGTCAGTTTAAACCCTCCAGCAGGGCAGCATATCAATCCAAAAGGCATCCAACGGGAGAACCACAAGCACATGTTAACTGCAGCATGCAAATGATTTATGTTCGTGGTTTCTGCAGTGAGCTCATTTGGAAGGTTCACAAATTGGTCGTCGTCATCATCATCATCATCATCATCATCATCATCATCATCATCATCATCATCATCATCGGTTTGCCCACTTCAGTCACCCCCTCCAACACATTTCAGAGTTGCGGAATCACCACCTGCTGGTTACAGAATATTGCCAGGGCGTCCTTGACGCTGGACCAGCGAGTGGACCTACTGGACGGTCACTTGTGGGGCAGCGAAGCAGATCTTTTCGAGGCTGGACCGGGGCAGATTTTCAAGGGTCAATGGTGTCGTTTCATGTTTGTATATTTTGTCTGATAGTTTGGGCTGAAAAACGTTTTTAAATGGCATTTTTAGTTGTTTATAATGGTTGTTGCATAGGAAGGTTGGTTGATGCTTTGATGATGTTTGGAAACGGAATGCGTGGCTGTTGAAGTTTGATAGGGACCAAGAGTCCAAGGGCGGTTGATCAAGTTGCAGTACTACAGATTTAATTGGCGCGTGTGTGTGTGTGTGTTTGGGAGTTCATGTGTGCATAAGCTGGCATTTGCCCATGTGCTGTTTAGCATTTGATGCACATGCGTAGTTGTACATCGATCCAGTTGTTACAATATTGTCTTCATGCACACACACACAGATGCAAATGCATAAGTATAAGTAGAGAAATGGTACTTTATGTACTTTACTTTTTGCATTGGTCGCTTTCAAATGCAGTATTTGTCTAACTATGCATGTTGTTAACAATTCCCTCTTCAATCGATTTATTTGTTTTTGAATTATAAAGGTTTTTACTTGTATGTGCATATTGGCCTTTGTCTACATGCCTCCATTTGTTTAGTGTGTCTATGTTTGTATTTGAGGTGTTCGGTCGAACGGACTATGATGAACATGCAATGGGTTTGAACTTACATCGCGGCGATCAATCCCATGACCATCCTGGTTGATAGCAAGACGAGCAATAATCCAAATGATGGTTTCTCAAACTAGGGAGCCCTAAAAATAGCTGGTGTACTATTATAAGTGGTTACTACTGGATGATTTGGGGGTACCCCTATTTTGAGAAACCACCAAATCATGGTTGATGATACCAATCACGCTGAAATTTAAATTTCCGCATTGATTACCCATCCTCATGTTATGCAAGCAAATCCTGCTATCAACGGCAAACATCAGTAAGCCAGCAATGGTCACATCATCACTTTATTGGGATAACTTGGGTGTGCACTTGGGGTGCTGGGATGTAACCCTGGTAGCCCTATGAGTTTGGTGAAGCCACTAAGCCCTAGCACCATGGTAGTCACTACATGGGGGCATCCAAGTGGGGCAGGCACTTTCGGGCCGCCTGGACAGCCTCAGGTGCTCGAATTGGGTCAGCGCGTCAGGCTGGTGGTTGGGAGGGGGTATCCTGCCGCCGGCCTTTCACGGGGGGACGTGGCCGGGAGCTTCCTTGAGTGCCCCTTCACCCAATGGTGGAATGTTTAGAGATAAACCACGGGGTTAGCAAAGTTGCTAACATGGTATAGCAACGATGAACTGTTCATGGTTCGGGGGAGGTCCAGTTGCTGCTCGCCGCCTCCTCGAATCTGAGTTGTTTATGATCTCCCATGGAAAACCGGAAGTCCACAATAGAAAGGCAACGATAGGAAGGGGAGCAAGTCTTGCTTGGCGCAGCACTGGCGTATATATTGGTATACTGGCAGAAGATCACACGATGAATGGGTATGATTTTCCCAGTAGCTCTCTTCTTTGGCAACAGTTGCATGCATTTCGCATGCCTCCCAAAAAACGCTGCTGCCACCACGTACTATGATCAATTACCCCTCAGAACAGCAAACCAATAACCAATCAAATGCAGTACATGGATAATACATCAATGTGATCCCCAATCTGGTAATTAACTACTCCCGAATTGCACCAACACCCCTCAGACTAGAGATCCGTATCGCTACTGTAGGGTTCAGCGACTCGCTACGTTTGCATCCCCGCCACCGGTGAACGCCAACCTGTCGCGGGATCAGGTTGGCGGAACGAGCGTTGTTGGGAGTTGCCAGGGCTGGGGACTCAGGAGCCAGGGCTGGGACCACCAGGATGGTGGACCACTCGAAGTAGCTGTCAGTTGTCTTTTCATTTGGCAGTGGGTCATTATTAACCAACCAATTTCATGGGGGATAATGACCAACAAACTATAGGGAAACCATGGTTAATGATGGGGAACCAGGAGTACGGGGTTTTGACCCACTGCCATGAGGTTGGCTAATGATGGTTACTGATGGTTAATGATGGTAAGCAATGGTTAATGAGCAATGCTTAATAGGCAATGGTTAATGATGGGTAATGGTGGTTCATGATGCTTAGTGATGGTTAATGATGGTTAATGATGGTAAATGACAAATGGTTAATGATGGTGAAGAACAAATGGTTATCAAGTGATGAATGCTTACAAACGAATGGTATACCAATGGTTAATGATGATTACAGTAGGCATTGATTAATGACGAGTTGTCAATAACCATCAATAACCAATGCTTAGTTGATGGTGAATGACCAATATTTTAATTATCCAACCACCAACAATGATTCATGAGATCTGTTGTAATCAAACATTGACAACTCAGATCAGATGTTCATCAGGCGTACAAGGGCCCTGGACCCAAAACCAAAAGGCTTTTAGACGGCTTTTTGATGCCGCTGGCTGCTATATGATCATATCTTGGTGCCCCAAGTGGAAAGCCTCGTTTTTTTGTCGATATTTCCAAGCTTACCCCCCAGAACCCTTGCCTCCGCCAAGCGGTTGGTAGGCCTGTTAGGGCACAATCAATGCGAAACCCTGGCAACCAAAGAAGTCTTCACAATGGTCCATCCGCTGAAGCCGAAGAGCTTTGCAATGGTGCCATTGAATCAACCTGTGAGGGTAACGCAGTGGCTGCTAGGGCTGCTCCGTGACTCATTCATCCCAGAGATTTGGTTGCACCCTGTGACTTGACATTTTCCATGACTGATAACTTCCAGTCATTAGGGAGGGTGTGAGCCACCAAAACCACTGCGATTGCTGAAGGTTTGACGATCCTTAACGTGACTCCTATCGAAGTCTGGAGCCAATGCTTCGATGAGTGATGATTGGTGAGTGGTGAAGGAGAAACAATCAGCAACAAGAAGGGATTGGAGATGATGAGATCAGGCTGTAGAAGGGCACAGGATCAGATGATTTGCTGCAAAATATGACTCAAAATTCAGGTTTGTTTGCGTTCTCAGTCTTAGTACATGTCGTGCTGCTGCTCATATAGACCCACCAAACACCGGACACACGGAGGAAACACGATCCACCATGATCCACCGGCATTTCTTCCGAGGTTGCAGCAAGCGCTGGTTGCCACCCCCTGGCAGCTGAGATGACCCATCTGTGGATCTGTTGAGACACCAGGTGGCACACCTTCCTAAGGAAGTCCCACCCATGGCGATTTCAAGTCGATGAAGCCCACCCTGTGCATATCGTTGCATCGGCTGTGGCCCTTGGTTTCCGCTTGAACGCGGATGATGTGGAAGACTAGGCAGCTGCAAGTTGGATAGGGCCAGTCCCCCAAGAAAACGGTGAGATCGGCACAGCTTTAGCATAGGGGCAAGCTGGCGCCTCAGCCGGGCTTCTTTGGCTTGGGATCACCACGATTAGTTACAGCTGGCAGCAGTTCAAATGCACGAAAACGGTGAATCCTTGCTGCGGCTCATGCTTGGTGGCCGGGGCATTGCTAGCATCACAGGGGGGTTCGGACTCACAACTTTCTGTTTTGACCACTGCTGTTGGCGAATGTTTTAAACGCATGAGCTGACAAGCAAATCTTTGGATAGTGGATGTGGATGCTTGTTTACTTAGAGCCAACCAACTGACCAACTGTTAAGCCAACGAGTCATTTATCACTGGTGAGTCAACTAGTTATTGTTTGGCCTTTAGCTTATTATAATGCTCGTTAACAACGGTCAGTTTTTGAAAAATGATCAATCAACTCTTTCACAATACTGAACCAACAAGGTGGTATAATAAGTCATGCTAGCTCACCAGTCATATCAACCACCTGGATATGTTTGTTCTTTGCCATACATTCTTCCAGCTAGTGCTCGTTGAGATGCGCTGCCGGCCAGATGGAAGCTGCTCATACCTTCAATCGTCTCCCGAAGCTTGGTGCAGAATTCGGCGAGTTCAACCTGGTTGGCTTAGCCTATGCTTCCAGTTGCCATTAGAGTAGGGTAAACGACTCCAAAATAACACTGGTAGAAAACCAGCTGGTTACCTACGGAAGCAGAAGGAGGGGTTTTAAACCGAGATTGGTATTGGATAGTGTGTGATCCAGCTGTGGTATGATATAAAGCACCACCAGTTTAATCATAGGTGTTTCTTTGCCATCAAAGATTGCAGTTTTCCTAACAGGATCTCCCATGGACATTCTCCTTCAGCCGGTGAATAATGCTTCTAGTGTGGTGGATGTTGACGTGGGTTAGTGACAAATAGATGATGTTGTTGATGAAAACAAGATATGATATGATCATGAAAAGTACCATCAGTGCCAACAATGATGATTGGAAAAGAGTGGCAATGGTCAATACCATGCCGGAGATATACACATATTCACTTTACGGCAGTGTAGACAAGAAGAGCCAAGTCACCAGATCCAAAAGGCAACATCCACAGTGCCCAGCTACCCCATGGACCTGACATGTTGGATGTGAAGGGATAGATTTGACCGACGGCCGTCCTGATAGATGGAGGATGTGCGTCCCCAACAGCTGCGATACTCCCAGTCATCAGCTTGCGCTGCTTGAGGTCGCAGATGGCCTGGGGAGGCAATGTTGGCCTGAGCAGTGCAGTGCCCCGACTGCAGGGCGCTGCTGCAAAGTTGGGGTTTGGTGGGTTAGCTGGTGCAGGGGGAAAAAAACTAAGAAGCCCAAGTGTGCAGTCTCTTTCCCTCCAATATGGCAGTGTGCGCGTGGAAAGCCTTCAAATGAATTGATTCCCTCAGAAACCGGGTCTTCCGAGGGCAGTTGGCATTCGAGGGGGGATGGATGAAATGCTCAGGCCCTGTGTGCGGCTGTTATGGTTCTTTTATGTTGTTTGCACCCATCGGCCCTTTGCAGATCACATGCCCTGCCTTTGAGAACAGATGTGTTTGATGATGCCTCAAGTTTTTACCCAGCTGGGGCGGGTGGCAATTGGCATCTCGATTCTGCAAGCCACCGCGCTTCAATCTCAAGCCGAGTTGGTAGATGATGTGGTCATCAAAGGGGCTAACCAAGCAATAAAAACCAACCACAGGTATATTTCAGCCGCCAGATGGTAAGGTGTACCATGAACCCAACAAACAATGGATCACCCATGTCCAGTGGCACCGCTGTGCTTCACCGAGGCCCTGACCATGGCATGTTTAGCCTATGCCACCGTGGGAGTGTCGCAGCCTCGGGTCATAGATGGCAGTGCGACATGATCTTTGTCGGTCATGCTGCCCAGGAGCAAAAAGACGTCCCTGGATCTGGGGCAAATTGCTTGGACCTAAGCAGCGACTAACCTCTGAAGTGGTTGGTCACTCTGGTGGTCACTTTTTGCATACTTCTGCCACCTTGTTTTTGAACGCCGCCATTGCCATAGCTATGGCCTTTTTGTCGAGATGTTTTTGTTGAGCGTCATGTTACTTTTGCTCCCCAGCCAAGGCAGCCGTGGCTGCGTTTCTCATGGCATTTGGTTCGGTCATTGGAGGCCGCCCCTGGCTGTGCTGGGGTGGATGAGCAGCACTGGTGTCTCCAGAAGCGGCTCGAAAGGAGTCTTGAGGGCACGATCGTGGCAGCGATGGCACTGCAGTACATGATTGCTGTCTTTATTGGTTCATCATGCCATGTGGGGTTGTTTCTTAGGTATCAAATTCGGAACCAAGGCGCCCACACTGAAAGTCACCGATGGTAGATAATTTGGGTAACCCGCTGCAATAATTTGGGTAACCCGCTGCAATAATTACATTGAATTTTCAATCATTTCCAGGACTAAAAACACCTCAAGACCCCCGTGGTTCTTAGTGGTCAAAAGCGCCAGGTTCTGGGGCATCCAACAGCACCACGAGGCTTAGCGCCAAGGCTGGCGGCCCCCAGCGTCAGGTGCTGGCAATCTGATCGCAGAGACTGCACGGGGCCCAACTGCAACGCCAGGGCGTGCCAGAAGATGATGATGGTGCGTGATGGTGTGGTTGATTTTTATCATCCCAAATGCTTGTCGAGAGAGATGGCACCTTTGGCACCCTCGTTTGCATCATGAATTTGACAGAAGGATAATGGCCTCGGATGAAACACCCTCCATGTGTTGGCACCTGAGCACTGGCCGAGTCTCCCTTGCTGCACGACCATTTGCTGGGAGCCGAGAGCTGTCGGCATTGGGGCTGGTGCAGCTCACAGACGTTCATGCATCCAGTGGATCCAGGTCGATGCCCATACTCGTTCCTTCAAGCTGTAGGACGAAACCCCTGATCCTTCATCCTTGATTCCATAGTTTTTAGGTTGAATTCAGCAGCTGCTATCCATGATTCCATACCTTTAGGGTGATCCAGATTAGGTGTTCAATTACCAGGGTTGCGAGCCCCGGGGCTGAGTTCTTTCCGGGGAAATCCAGCGGTTAAGCAACCCATGGGGTCACCAGCTATGGTGAAGCACCGGTGGTGAAGCCATGAGTACCAAGGCATAGCAGGGAGAAACACTTCGAGGCGCTGAGTGGTTTGATGCGGTTTCTCAAGCGTGGATGGTAGTGACCTGGTAGTGGCGAGTGTTTCTCAACAAACTTTTTCTTTAGGAGGGGGGTGGTGGATAGGTTTTTGGGAATGTTTTAAGTGATGCGTGTTTCTCAACCGTTTTTTATTTTGAGGAGGAGGGAGTGGTGATTTTTTTTGGGGGGGAGATCAAAACTTTGGCCGGCAAGTTCCAGCAGCTGTTGCTTTTAAGTGTTGAGATTGTTGGCTGGGTGAGAAAAGCTGGAAGTGGACCGCGACCTAGCAACTGCTAAAATGCCACCACCATCATCATCAGCACCTCCACCATCATCATCCTTCTGGACAATCATCTGGCCGGTGTTTTTAAACACTTATCATTTTCGCTAGTCATATTTTCCTTCAAGTTGGTTCACCCATTTTTGGTTGGTTGAACCACCCATTTTTACACGCTTGGTTGGTTGACAGGCATAGTTTTTACATTTGGCGGTGAAGCGCCACCAAGCAGTTCGGACAGCCAGGTGGCTGTCCTCGCTGTTTCGGCCACCGCCTTTTTGACAACGTTCGGCGTCTCAGTGGCTGGAGATGGGGCGGAGGGTCAGGGCTGTTCTCAGGGACAAGGGTTGGACAAAACTGGGGAAAAGTATGGGTAAAACGTGCGGAAAAACGATGAGACATGCAATTGATGAAGTTTTTTGTTGATGACCTGATGTCGATTCTTGATCTCCATCCTTAGGACATAGTTGTTTTTGTTTCACCTGGTGGTTTCTCGTTTCTTTGCAGCAACTGGTTCAAATAGCTCCATGGAAAACTTTCTCGGTGTCAGATTTTGTTGTGGGCTTGCCCGGAACTCCGTAGGCCCCCACAAGATCTACAAGCGGAATTGATTGGCTTCCAAACGTGCACTCGCTATCCCCATGGGCTTGTCATGGACTGTTGGTAAGCAAACCCTGCTAGAAAAGCTATTGATTCTTGGCCATCACAAAGCATTGCCATGTCTATCCACGATGTGTCCATATTAAGTCAGAAAGGAATTATCACCTTTGAGTCATTCTTATCATTGATCAAGCATGATTAGGCGTGTTTGCGGTGTAGTATTGTTGTGTTTTGATTGTACCATGCTTTCAATAGTGTTTTGATCATTTTTTACCAGAATGTATCACTGCTACCCTTTGGTAAACATACAGTACCAATGGAAACTGGCTGTGAAACATATCAATGGTGGATTCTCCAGGGAGCCGGGAGCCGATGGCTTCGGGATCTCATCGATTTCCCTTTGCGAATTGTCCAACAGTTCGAAAATTCGCGCAATTGAAAGACATGTTTTGTAAAATCAATTTAGGGAGCCCCAAAGCTATGGTTAGCTATAGACGGTCACAAACTATAGATGAATTTGGAGGTACCCCCATTTTGAGAAACCAGCACCCTGAAAGAAACATGTAAAACACACAGAACCAACAGGTCACAGTGCATAGCTTGATCCATTTCCTTGCGTTTTCATCCTTCTTCGAGGCTGATCTCCATTGTTGTGCTGGTGGCTGCTGCGGTGTTGGTGACACTGGCCTTCGAAGGCGCAGGGCTTTGCTGGCCAGTGGGGAGACTGTAGTGGCTCGGTTCGCTGTGGTTAATCGTGGTGTATGGGCTGGTTTATAATGGCTAAATTGGTGTTTCTCAAAATAGGGAGCCCCAAAAGGCACGGATGACTTATAATTTTCAAGAATTGTTAAAGGAGAAAAAAATCGGGGTCCAGTGATGATTGCATACCGGTTATTAAATAGGGAATAATAGGGAGAAATTGATATTAAAAGTAGCGGGCTAGTCATGCCCAAATTTTGGTTCAATATTCTTCAAACCTGCTGGAAGCAGCAATAATTGGTATCTATGATTAGTAGTAAGTGATACTGGCAGTTGGTTCAAAAAGACATGCCCCAAACACAGACAACCCAACAAGCAAACAAAGGAGCAAGCTAATAAGGAAGCAGAGAAAGAGGCATGCGACTTGAGTGCTGGGTTGAACATTCAAGGGCAAAAAATACCACGCTATATACAAACAATTTTTAGCAGTAGCGTTTCATGAACCTCCCCACCCCCTTTGATTGACTTGTTGCTATTTACCATGGTCAGCGAAAAAGGACCGATGAGGATTCTGAGAAGGGAATCCATTAAAACCTTGGTTGGCCCCAGCTGCTCAAGTCCTCCACTTAGACGTTTTGAAGCCAGAAGGCCATAGCTGGTTTCGCTGTCCTCTCCCTTCCAATGGATGAATGAATACATGGATGGCACTAGAGAGAAAGAGAGAGATGTATGATGTAGGTTTGTACATTTTTTGTGGTGGTGATTCATGTCATGTCATCAAAGACTTGCCGGCAAAAAATGCGTCATTTATACTGAGACATGTGCAACTGCTTGCGTTGATTTAGGAAGTGAAACGACGAGAGCTTACAGACTTACAGAGTCTGAATTTGCTGGCAGGAATTGGAGATATTCTGCGACACTTCCTGACCTACTCCTGGATGCACTGGACCAAATGGTATGCAGGGTTGCTCAGCACTTGAAATCATCAGGTTCCACTATGCTGCATGCGGCGGTGTTTTCAAATGTACCGGCCTTTATTCTACATCCAAGTGATAGATTTTGTCCATGAGCCCGGCAGTTGCCAGTAAGTTTTGTCTCAGCCCATGTGTTCTGGCCGTTTGGAATGCATCAGTGCAACAACCGAAACACGCAGCTGGGCATTGCTGCACCATTGTCACGCAAATTCGTTGGCCCAGGACCCTGCGACGCACAAACCCATCGGGAAGTGGTATGCTTGGATTTTACACGCCAGAAAGCTCAGCGCTGCGCAGATATGCTCAGATCGCATCAGATCGATCGCGTGTTTGTCATCGCGTTATGCATCCGCACATGTGTTGCCACGTTTTCTGTTGAGTGATGTAAGATGTATCTAACTTTTCGGTTTGACAGTAGGTCGTGAGTTGTCATTGCAAACTACCCCAAGCCATGTTAGATATGTTAGTTTATGGTTGTGACAATTCATGGCAATTTCACTTTTGGAGGGTATAGACGATGGAACATGGGCAAAGCACGATCAACACGCAAGAGAGAGATACATGGCCATGTGCACAAACAAGGTGATTAGCAGTTTGTTTGCTTTGTTAACCTGGACAGAAGCACCCCCCTTCATGATATAACATCATATCAGACTAGAACATCCGCAATACGTACATGATTTACACATTTCTTTCAAAGGTGGGAACTAGGCAGTATCACCCCTACAATAGCATATGTTTTTGTTGTTACACGATTGACGTTTTTACCAATCAACCATTAAATATTATGTAATCAATTTTGCTACTCTTATTAGTTTTGCTGTCCGGTACTACCAGCCATTGTTCAACCATGACCATTCGCTGTGACTGAATCCCCACCGGCCATCTTATTGTTGGTTGTCAGCCCCTGGCTGGTAACCACCATTGTTTTCAACCGCTATGACGCCAGTACCTGTGCCTATGATCAACATTGGATGGTCATCACCCGTGGTGACTACAACCAGTAACAAGACCAGCAACCCTGATCAACATTGGATGCTTACCATGTCCCATGACTACAACCAGCAATATCCAGAACCCCTTGGTAGATCAACCTGGCAGTGGAAAACCACCATATTTCATGCGGAAACGCTGGGAAACCAGCCAGAAAGGGTGGATTTTCCACCATTTTAGCTTACCAAAAGGGTAACCCACGCCCACAACCACCGGTGCCATGCCCACAACCATCTCCGCTCAGATTCGGGACCTCCAGCTGATCCATGGCTTCCAAGTAGTCCTTGATGCTTGGCAGCAGCGTTGGGCTGCTGGCACCCGAGCTGTTGCGGGTAAGCCCTGCAGTGGTGCGGGCTGCTGCGTACGGCCACAGTCTTCATGAACGAAATGGTGCGCGTGATATTTTGAACCTATGTTTTGAACCTATGTTGAAAACGATGATTATTTCGATACGGCATGTTGTCAAATGGTGGCATATGTCGTGGTATTGAAATGGTGACTGTTGAAATTAATGAGAGGCTTGAGGAGGTGTGCAGTGTTCGGGACAGGGGCCGTAGGATTACGCTGACTTCTCAAAGCCGAGCAACCGGGCCAAAAACAACTCAGCTGGTTTCCTACTGCTGCCTATTGTTACACTAGGGTTTCCTAGAGGGACACATATGTGGAGAGAGGATGGACTATAAGTCAGGACCCTGCACTTCTTTCGAAGGATGCCGGCATACAGCAGTCCACAAGTTGGATCGCGTGCCAAGGATGGACAGCTACGGGAGGACGCGGTGGTGCAGCAACCTATGACTGGTTGGTGGTGTTATTTTTCATTTTCCCCATACAAATGGCTGGTTGACCAATATTTTTCAAAGGGTTTGAACATGTTTGATGCTGGCGGTGCTTGTCATTGCTTTGCAGGACGGATTTGTTAGACTCGACTTTTACATGTCAACTGAGTTCAGAGCTCAGCATGCCCGTTGCAGCAGTAAGTGGGTGCACAAAATGAGTTCTATCATTGGGCGCAGAGCGTGTCACTGAATTACATAGTCCCCATTGCAGCTTTTATTCAGTGAGTTGTGAAAGCATGGTTTGGACATGGTTGCTTCTGAACGCTGCTGCCTCCGAGTTCTTACAACGTGGTCAGCACACGAGCAGTACCTGTTCGGAGCCCCAGGAACAGGTGTCTTGCAAAGACTTGCAGCAATGGAACCAGTTCTGAAAATTGCGATGGCTGACGACTGCGAACTTGCACTGCTTTTGTTGCACGCATCTATGCATGAAGTATGTGCCTAAGATGAACAATGTATGCACATTTGTTTACAAACTTAGGAAAACCTTACAAACTTACTTGGATAGTGGGGACCAGTCATCATCAACATCATCATGAATCATGATCGTTAGCCATTGTCCCTTGAAAGTTCTGTGATGTTTTATTGGTGCTGTGAGCAACAAACCGACCCATGTCTCAAACGTGTGCATGCGTTCGCTTCTCTAGTTTGCTGTCCTTTGTTCGAGGTTCGAGCGTTCACGCAGAAGAGCATGCATCCCTTTGAAGGGGACAATGCGGGGAAGCATAGCAGGCATAGCAAGATCGGAAATCACAGGTCAGGTCAGAGCCGTGGTAGCTTGGGAAGCTTGCATGGGAAGATCTGGCAATAGACCCTGTGGGAATCGATGGCCTGGAAGTTAAGAAATGTCATGGTTAGCAGCGAAAAAATCCGGTAAATCATTCATCAATGGTGGATTTTCCATGCAGCAAAAGGTCAGTCAATCTACTGGAGGGTAACTTTCAAATCTCTCAAGCCTCCAGTAGATGGAAACTTGAAAACTGCACTAATCTTTGACTCAGATTTGCTTGAACATCATCGACTGGCGCTCGGTGATGTGGATAGATGTGCAGATCTCAGGGTGGCAGTGAATTGGTGGGAAACGATGAGGTTGGTTAAGGATTTTCCAGCAAAGGTGTGGTATGATGGGGCTGTGACATACCCATATAGGAAATTAGGATTTCTATAACGACCAGGCAATGGTGGACAATATGTTAAACCTATGGTTGATTGATCCCTGCGGAGAGACGGGTACATAACAACAGTGCAAGGATGTTCATTGAAGAAGACGACCATTTTGTCGTGATTGTCCTGTACGGTGCACTGTGAGACAAGCAAAGCCTTAAATGGTTGGTTCTCTGAGTCATCGTACGGAATGATGGTTTGGGAACACTGCAGATATGCATGTTTTCTGAATTTTTCTGATAGATTTATGATATTTAAAATTGTAGCAGTTTACATGCATGATGTTCGCCACATTTCGCCACAAGGTTTCGGCATTTTTGCAATATGTTTGCATGACAATTTGCATTACCCCACGTATTATTTTATTTTAGTTTGGCTTTCAAGTCCGCACAGTGTTGCAAGCACGTAGGTTCGCACTTGCAATCAAATCATTTGCGCGCATGCAAAGACAAATGTGTGCATTTGAAAGGGTGAGAGTAGACTCTCCATGGTACGTATTGGTTCCCGCACTTCAGAACAAGTAGTGCCATGATGCACTGGAGACGATTTGGGACGATCATGTCTACCTATGACAGGTACCCTCTGGTCAACTAACATAGCAATGGAATATCCACCAATTATCAATGTTTTCCCAGGGTTTCTCTATAATTAAAACATGGTGATTTTCCATTGCTATGTTAACCAGAGTGTATGGCTTCCAGAAAATTGCTCATGTGAAAAATCGCGGGTTTTCCCCATGTTTTCCCATGCGCCCATGTGATCACAACCGGTGGCCTGGAGCCCTGCCCCAGCTGGAGGTGATGTACCAGGCCACCACAGGAGCGCACACGCAGCGGGCTTGGGAGCTCAGCGAGCTGGTGGATGATGGTGGTTAGGAATGGTTAAGAATGGTTAATGATAGATACAAGTAGGGGATAATAGGCAACAATATGATGTATTTTTGGTTGAAAAAATGGTTACTAATTGGTTTTCCATGCTTTACTATAACATGTTGGTGGTTAGAATGGTTAATGATGGTTATGATGATGTTGGTATAGGGGATCATAGTAGGGGATCGTAGTAGGGAATGATAATGTTGGTTGGTATGGGTGTTCGATAGTGGTGGTCGGTAGTGGTGCTTGATAATGGCGGTTCATGGGGCAGAGAGCGCGACAGCGAGAAAGTGGTGGGTAATAATGCGTCATAATGGTTGGAACGGTAGACGATGGTTGATGGTGATGCTTAATGTTGCACTAATCACCTTGATTTACATCTTGTTTTAGTTAGAGTTGGTAAATCATGTTCAGCTGTAAATTACTGTTAGGACATGACATGCTGTAGTATTTGCTGCCATCTGGTAAACTAACCTGGAAGTCGAAAAATCGGCAAGGTTGTAATGTTTGACTTCCAATGGGAGTGCGTTACTGAAGGGTACTCCCTGAAGATCAGGTGGCGGGCGCCATTTGGGATCCTTGGACCAAGAAGTTGCTGCAGAAGTGCCGACGCCGAGCTCCACGGTGGAAGGGTGGCAGTGAGCCCAGTGGCACGGCGATGGTTGACATGAGCAGAACTACCACGTCTAAAGCTATGATGATCCATGATGATTCACTACTTGGCATGGTTGAATTACCAAATAAATGTATCATATGTATTTGTATCGATGGTGCTCTTTTTTGGGGGATGATGTTTTTTCCGCTTCCTTTCCTCCATATTAAGATCGGTTGCCAAAAAAAAACACATGAATAGATTTATGCACAGGGCACAAGTTGGCTTATAGTCAAGAATCGCCCGACAGGGTGATACAACAGTTTTAATCGGTGATATAAGTGTGATTGATGATTTTGGGCTGAGACAACAGTATATTAGAATCAGTAAGCATCAGAACGCCTGCTTGTTTTTTGCGGTTGCCCCAGTCAATTGTGATCTGGGAAGCGGTGCCAGATGACACTTGGCGGACCGTTGCATCAACTGTTGCGCGGCTTTCGGGAGCAAGCCAGGGACATGCTTCATTGGGGGTGAAACCATCAGACAGAAGATCACCCGGAGATTCCAACAGATATTCTTGTGGATGGCTTCAACCCCCATGATTACCTACGATGGACCATACCTGGAAATGATTATCTAAGTGACTCATGGTGGATGACCCGATGATGACCCCATCAAGTCATGGGATTTCAGGTGGCGGCATCAGGTGGCCTCGGCGTCGCAGGTGCTTTCGCAACGTGGAGGTGTGCGACCCTCACATTGGCACAGATCATGGTCTCACAAGTTGGGGTGCCACAGATGGCGGTGCTCAAGTGGATGCTCTCCCTGGGGCTAAGAATGGCCCCCTGCTGCCACAAATGCCTAGTGAGATCTTGTGTCATAAGACACTTGTACTTGCAGAATGTACTGTGCCAAGCATTTGCTGATCATGACGGACAGCTCTTGACCATGATCTATGTGTATCAATTGTCAACCATTCTTGACCATCAGCAGACATGGTGTCGTGTATCATGATCTCTCGTTTTTGGGATGGTTAAGGTGCCTCCATTTGTGATTCTATTTGAATTGGCAAGCAGATGCAGTGGGAGGGGCTTGAGCATGGTAGCCGGTAGCCTTGCCCAAACATACATTCATAGCGCTTTATCTATGATATCGCATACTGTATTGGGTTGACTTAGGGGAACCACGTGCCAGTTCTGATTGAGTTTGAAGGGACACAGACACAATCGGTTTCGGATATTCTTTGGCAACCCATGTGCAAACACTTCAGCCGTATGCCAGCCATATCAGCCGAGCGGCGGTGTTTGGACCCCATGATTCGTGCACCACCAGGGCCACGAATCAACCAGTTTGTTTGACCGACAAAAAGTGACCAAACAACACCTCCATGTTTGTTGCATTCATTCCAAATCTGATCATCAATGAATATATACTGTCGGGGGTTAATCATGTTGAAGAATGGTTGGTAACGCTTGCAGTGCTTGAACATGGTTTATCAGCCTTAACGCAGTTGATCCCTGTTGACAATGCTTCATCGCCCTTAACGCAGCTTTCCGGTTTTGGCCACCGTAGCCCAGGCGGAGGCAGAATGAAGTTGTGGGACTTCCAGGTGCTCCCGGCACCAACAGTTGCTAGAAGGTCCCAGAAAAAGGCTCCAACCAGAGGATAGTTGTACTACATGGTACTACTGCACTTGGGAAACTTGGGATCTATTGAGCTGGAAATTTTCGATCTTTGAGCAGCTGCATTACAGAAACAAGTAATTTTTAGCCTCAAAAAGCCCGCGGTGCAACAAGGGAACAACCTGATGTTTGGCCCTACGCTTCCACTTACCATTACACTATAGTAGGTAACCAGTGAACCCTTGTTGTAACGGGGGTGTACCTGGTAATAGTAAAAACCCCCCCCGCCTTTCTTTCAATACCCCCAAAATAAACTATATATAAAATCACTTGGAGGGATCCTAAATGTTTTAAATTGACGAATAAGGACTTCAGTTGGCAGGAAATCCGGAATCTATTTTAGTATTGCTAAATGAATTCAGAACAGGGTTCAGGACATCTTTTCCACCAAATTTGGTGACCCCAAAATTTTGCGCGTACTTTACCGAGGGGGGTTAATTATTGCAAACCGGGGTTGGGCGTACTTTATTGCGAGGGGGTTCCTTAATACTAGTTTAACATTACGCACTATATCTAGTGGTAAGTGGAAGCTGCTTGGGTCGCCCACAGGCGAGTTCATCAGCCTCAGGATTTGGTGGACACCAACGGCATTCCCAGGGAGGGCCATTACATTGAGCGCCTCGGCGCGACGATGGCAGCCGATGTTTCCACCTATTGTAGCGAGCTGCCAACATGGAGCTGGGTCAATACCAACCAACACATCGCTAGGTGATCCAAAACCAGACTGGCGCCTGGTCATTTATGGGACTCATTATTATATGCCTATAATAATATTTCAAGAGTTGTTGGAGAACAATCGCATGTTTGCAACCAATTGTCATGGTTGAGTTGGTTTGAATTCTGGTGTTATGTGATTGATTGATATCTATATTCATCGGTTTTGGCTCTGGGTTAGAGTCATGTCAAAGCAGTGCTTGATGAATGGCCATGAACAGCCGCTTGGAGAAGCTTGGAATCTCGATGGCTCCTTGGCGTGAAGTGATGGACATGTTTGACGCAGGAAATACGACCATTTCCTCTGAGAACGGGCTCCGAAGGCAAGACTTGGCACATCCACTAGCCATGATATGATCAGAGAGAACTTGCCTAACATGCAGGATCTCCAAATGATCTCTACCCTGATGATATGGTCAGATCATCAGCCTCCATGCATGTGAGTGTGTGTGTGTGTATGTGTGTCAACCCATCCAACCTGTTGGATTCTTAGTTGTCTTAAGCACAGGAACCGTCTCAAGTGCATGTTTGCCCTGTCATGCACCCGCTCGCCACCCTAGGCAGCGAGTGAACTTGAGCCCCAACAATGGGTTTGCAGCTCAGCAATGTCACATGCAGCTGTACGAGGAAAACAGTGCTGGACTGATGAGTGCATCAAGGAATCTAAGTGATCAACAGGAAATGGGACATGTATACACCCATGCTCACCCATGCGTATGCATGCATGTCCGTTCATTGGTGCACATTAATACCAGGATCCCCGCATAGAGGTTTATTTTGGGCGGTGGGCGGTGAGACTTAATTTTGGATGGTGCAACATGACCAAAACTTGGGGTGTCTTCATTGAAACAGACGGCAACCCCATCCCAAATGAATGCCACACGACCGCAGCACATTGGTCATGGATGCCATAATAGTCCAAAAGGCAGTAGCGTTGCCCAATGGACCAAATGGAGGACCTTTGTACGAACTGGCACTGAAACTGAGTGACAAGGTGGCTGCTCTGGAAGAGCAAGCTCTTCTGCTTCAGGAAGAGCG